>SJYC01009151.1:0-16163 GCA_006408675.1 Madoqua kirkii
CAGCGGTTTCATGGTCCATTATCGGCCACCTCAGTCACACGCTATGAGAACCCATGAACTTCCTCCTCAGACCTGGCTCCCACCAGGTGCCCCCCACCTCAGTGAGCAGCACCACCAGCCAGGCAGCCACGCCTGGAACACACCAGAAAACCTACATTCCCTGACCCCTTCCTTTCCCTGAGAACAAATCTATCTTCAAGTCCAATTCAGCGAGCCTCCTAAACATTTCTCCAGCCTCTCCACTTCTCCCTCCCTACGGACACTAGGCCAGTCCAAACCACTGCTCCTTCACCAGCAACGGGAATATCCTGAGTCTCCCTCCAGTGCCCCACCCGCCAATTCAGCCTTCAAAACACAAGCCTGCTCATGTCAAGCACTGCTCTGCACTCATCAGTGGCTCTGTTGCCTTTTTTTTTTTCCTAATCCCAAATTCCAGATCCCATAAGCCCCACCCGAGCTGGCCTCTGCCTACCTCTTAGACATCATCTGGCTGCTCTCCGTAGACCTCAGACCTGCTGCCACCCTCCAGGTGAGCCCTGTTGTTCTACCACCATTTGGACGGCAGTGCTGAGGCCACTCCTAAGAGCTAACAAGTGATCTTCCCTCCTCCTGGTATCCAGCACATAGCACCTACAACACTGCAGCAGTTCTCTTTCTTTTTCACGTGGGTCTCCTATGTCTTCTTGTGTATTATATTCCTAACACAGGTACAGCCCAGCGCCTTGCAGGTAACAGGTACCCAATAAATACTTGAATCGATGAACAAGAAAACAGATGAAACAGAAAACCGATCACAGTCCCAGCCACCAGCCACTCGAGCCGAGCCTGGCACCTACAGCAGTCGTGAGAGGCTGAAAGGACCATGGAAGACAGCAAGCATCTCTGATGCCACGTGGTCACAAGCAAACGGGCCAAGGGACCAGTCAGCCTCCTCCTACCCAGTAATCCTTCTTCATTACTGTTCCATGCTATTTTCACTTTTAACAAGACAGTTTTTAGTTTTTGAAGTAAAAGCAAGACAAAACTCTCCAAAAATACTAAGAATAACAGAATCATGTTTGCAGTCTGGGAGGGATTGGGGGCAGGAGGAGAAGGGGAAGACAGAGGATGAGATGGCTGGATGGCATCACAGACTCGATGGACGTGAGTCTGAGTGAACTCCGGAAGTTGGTGATGGACAGGGAGGCCTGGCGTGCTGCGATTCATGGGGTCGGAAAGAGTCGGACACGACTGAGCAGCTGAACTGAACATCAGTTAAAAGATATAGGAATCTAATTATGATAAGGAATATATGCTTCTTAAGGGAAAACAGTAATCAAATCTTGGGATAATTTTTCTGTACTTTTCTCTAGATGTGTAATCATACCTCGCCCCAACCAACACCCCAAAAAACCTCCAAACCACTACACAGTAGAGACAAACACAATATTGATGATTTAGGAACACCTTTAAGAGCTACTGTAGCATAGGTTAAAGGGTTCTTAAGCCAAAAGGTGCTTCTGAGTCAGATATAAGTAAGAAGAGAGCTAGACCCTTCTAGAACCAGCTCTGTCATTTAGCAAGGACCAACCCAGCATCCCCCTGCAGCAGCACTCAGCTAGGTGCCAGCAAGACAACCGTGACAGAGACTGCCCGGCAGTAACCGGGTGGCCAGCCAGAGGCGGCTCCTTTAATTAATCTCTCTGGGCTTCAGTTTCTTAATCTGTAAAATGAGAAAGTTCGACTAGCTCTCCAAGGTACTCATGCTCTAAATATCCAAAGATTCACTAACGATCACAAGATGAATTTCTACTTGACAATATCATTGTGCTTTCCTGTTTATTATTTTTATCACACAGGTGTGGTTTCATTTAAGAATGTTTATATACTGACAGAATTTAAATATAAAAGAATGGCAGTAGCATTTTTAATTACTTTCCCCACTCTTAACTACCACCAAGATCAGCTATGGGCTTCTGCCATAATTGCAACCCAGTCTGAGTAATATCCAAATTAAATCACTACATCTTCATTTTTTTTTTTTGGTAGAAAAAATTAAGTGATCATTTATTCCCAATTTCTTTTATATTTTAACATCATCCATCATCTTTGAATGTCAGAGATTTAAAACAAAAACAAAAACTAAGAATAATAAAATTTTCCAGAGAAAAAGGAAAATTTTATCTTCCAGACTGATAAAACCATAATGGTTTGAGAAATCGGTAAGATACAACGCAAAATTCTCAATTTCTAAAAAGGCATAGAAAGAATATCCTTTTAAAGATATACAAATGTGTCCTTGTGAATGAAAAAGACAATTAAAGAATCACATAGGGTCAGTATGTTCCTAACATCATCCCCAAATGTCCCTTCCTACCTCCAGTGAATTTAGCTCTGTGATCTATCCAAGTGCTAGTTTGTTTACATCTAGAAACCATCTGAATACTGGAATTAAATCATTTTATTTCAAAGCTGAAATCTTAAGGGTCATTTTTTGAAGTCAGTCATTTTTGAAATGCTCAGCCCTGACTAAGCATTTTTATTCTTGTGATGCCTTATTTATAGTAGATATTTATAAGATGGCCATGTATGGAAAATAAAAGATGAATAACTATTACCTCTAAAGTTAACCTTAAAAGTTAAATGTGAGTATCTATGTACTGAGTAGGCTCTCTCCTACTAGATGGTGAACCCCCTGAGGGAAAGCATTGCCTTTTATTTGTCTTTTTACACACTGAAAACTCACTAGTGACTGCTGAATCCAAAGTAACCAAATGAATGGTGACCGTAGGACAAGCCAACTTTCTTAAGCACAGGGAATAAAATGCTTTCCATTAAGGTTTGAAATGCCTGCTCTAACCTTGGCACTGAGATTGCTCTCACGGGTTACATGGCATGTATACCTACGCACTCTGACTATATTTTCTCATAGATGAAAATGCATTTTTTTCTTTTGACCTAACAGCTCAAAAAATATACTACAGGTAATACATTATTGACTGTATCTGTATGAAGAAAAACTTGTAACATTTCTTTGATACAGTTTTATACACATACTTCCCATGGTATTCATTTTAACTCAATACTCTGGTGGAAAAGTTTTGGAAATAGTCCTGTAAGCCAAAGTGATTAACAACTAGACCAAGTACAGGAGAATCTATGAAAGTACTGTTTTAAAACCAAGTTACAAGATCTGCTATTTTAAACTCAACTTATATAGTCTCAGCTTGGAGAAAAAGTGTTTTTTTTCCTCGAAAGAGGAAAATAATGTTTGAGTTTTTAACTATCACCATCACTTATAAATGACTTCTCTATCCTTACTTCCATCTTAAGGCATAGAAATGGAAGCAATTAACTGACTCAAAAATAATTTTACTGATTAAACCAATATAATTAGAGTTTAAAATTCATATACCAGTCCCTTTCTTATTATTCTTTTCTTACCAAAAAACTCATTTGAATCCTGAAAAATCTAGAATTCACCAAGCTTCCATTTACTGACTTGCACAGAGGGAGAAAAAAAAAAAAAAGGAAAATATCAGCAGACTATAAATAATACAGTCTAAAGTGCTAGAAAACAATTCTTGTGTTATAGTGATGAAATTCACCTGTTACAAGCCTCACAAAAATTCATTACCTCCCTTGATCTGGTTATGAAGGGGTATGCCATAATTTCACCATTTGGTGAAACAAGAAAACTTAAGTTTCTAAAATTTGCTACAAGTCCCTTTCCACTTCCAAATTCTGTTTACTTTGTAACTTTTTTCCACAGTCCAGATTTTTCACGAAAAAGAAACTTTTCCTGAGCAAATCTGGAAGACATAAAATGTCTCCCACTTACTAGCACCTAGAAAGGCAAACCCAGTCCTGCTCCGTGCCCCAAGCATCTAGCTTTCAGCCTCTTTATTATCATTGTCAATGAATGGGCCCCAGTCAAATGAAAGCTGCCATTTTAGGGTAAAGACTGGAGGGCTTCTGTTGTGCAACAGCAAGACAAAAACACTCCGCGACAGATGTCGCACTCCGGGGGCTGGGAGGAGGGTTCAACTTCGGAGAATCACTGCTCGAGTTATCTCTGAAATAAGAATTACATACGATCACACGTTGCTACGACCTAAATGGAATTTTAACTGGAATAAATCGAGTTCCCATGCTGCTAAGATTACAGTCACTACGATTTTTAGTTTTTATTTCTTTTTTGCCATCGTCAGAATAGATCTGTGAGGAAATAAAGAGAAGTTTGGTTTTGCCTTTTTTATTTTTTACTATTTGATTATTGCGTTTAGGGAGTACTCCCCCCTCCTCTTATAGGGAGAGAATTGGGGGGATGGGGGGGAGAGCACACACTCCACCTCTTTGAAAGGTGCTGCCCACTGCAAAGACAGAGTGAATTACAATTTTCTGAAAATAAAAATCAGGGCCTTCACATAATCCTTTAGAAATAAATGAAAATATTTAATACAGCTGAGAAATCAAGCCCAGAGGATGGACACATTTCAAGATGAGTTCTTTAAATCGACGGCGAGGTAATATACAATGGGAAACTAGAAAGTATACTTAGCAAGTGGCGAGCTGGATAGTGTATCTAATTCTAGCAATTCAAAAGGAAACTCTCCATGTGGGTTGCCACTTTTCTTTTGTCCATTGTCTGTTCAGAAGAGGGGGAAAAAAAAAAAAAAATCGCGCGCCCGGCACGCCGCGCGCGCCCGAGGCCGCGGGACCGCGCGCGCCCGCCGCCGGCTCCCTCCGCGCCGCGCCGGGTCCGCGCGCCGCCACCTGACGTCAGGCGCGCCTGGCATAATTTATGCAAGAATTCGGCCGGGGTGGCGGAGGCCGAGGGAGAGGCCAAGAGAAAGGGGGCGGCGCGGGGCTGCGGGGCCGCGGGCCGCGAGGGCGGGCCGGGCGCCACTTCCCGTCCCCGGGCGGGCGCCGGCGCTGCGGGCGGCTTTCCCCGCGGGCCCGTGCGCGGCCGCCGCTCAGCCCTCCCAGCCCGGCTCCCCGAGCGGTCGTTCCGCGCCGCGCGGCAGCGCCCGGGGCGCGGGCTGGAGACGGTGCCACGTTTCCCCGCGCGGCACCTTCCCGGAGTCCGGGTGCGCCGCCCGCGGCAGGAAGGGCGGCCCGGCGGTGGCGGGGCCGCGGGGAAGCCTTGCGACGCAGCGCGGACGGACCGCAGCGACTCAGAGGGTTGGGACGTCTCTCCTGTAATTATCCTTCAACTTGGAACGATTTTCCCACAGGAAATTATTGAGAATGGGCACGTTTCTTTCCATTTCAGATAAATTTCTCTTGCCTCTGCACGCTGCTCGTCTTACCTCCTCGTTGACAGGACAGCCGGATCCACCGCTAAATCAAAAAGTTTAACTAGATGGCGTTGATTTTGTTGAATTTGTTGCTTTGCCAAAAAAAAAAAGAGAGAGAGAGAGTGTGCAATGGTTATGAAACAAAGAAATAGGTTGTGTGCCCATTATTAAACGTGTCAGGACTAGAGTGTTTTAATCATACTTTGGCCAAAATGGCACTTTTGTATGATCGCCTAGCATTAAATACCCAGTTCTCTTATTCTGTTTCCCTTCCCGGTTCAAAATGAATATTAAACCAGGAAAATTTTATCTTTTACTAATTTTCCTTTCAGGAAATAGAGCTTACCAACCTTTATCAAGTACCTTTAATCTGCAAAATACCAAGCAATTACAAATTTTTTTAACCGTCAACACTTGTACACATTAAGAGGACTTTATTAGGTTAAAATGACATTTATTTTCACATCAAGAAAGGAACTTATATCAACCAAATAGGGACCTATAACAGATACAGAGGAAAGCCAATTGCTATTAAT
The DNA here is from genome assembly GCA_006408675.1 of Madoqua kirkii. Classification (NCBI taxonomy): domain Eukaryota; kingdom Metazoa; phylum Chordata; class Mammalia; order Artiodactyla; family Bovidae; genus Madoqua; species Madoqua kirkii. The sequence continues at coordinate 5,816 of SJYC01009151.1, forward strand.
GACTCCAAAACAAACTCAGAAAATATAATTTCTCTTCATTCAGATCCTGTAGTGCTAAGGCTATCACAACATATTTCTTTGAAGCAAGGATTAATCAAACTGTTTTGTTACATTACTACTACAACTCTTCAATAACTTGTTTGATTATCCTAGATCTAATCATTCAAACATTTCCTAACATTAGTAATGATTTTCTAAATATGTGTTATACTGTCATTTATTGAAATGCACTGGTTTGGGCTTTTTTCTGTCACACATTTAAATGGTCTTTTGAAAGAGGTAAATGTTTCATTCAAGAAATGTACAAATAAACAGAAATAAGGCTGCTCTTACAGAAAATTCTTATGTTAAAAATTAGGAAACACTAAAATCAACTTCTGTCTTTTTTTATAGTTCATTTCATAAACCAAGAACCAGAATTCTGAGGTCAGGTTTACATTTCCATTATGTTTGCATCACTCAGTGAAAGCATATGGGGGATGCTTGGGGTTGGTGGGTGGGTAGGGGTGGGGGTGGTGTTAAAGACTGGACACATGTCTGCAGAGATATCACTAGTAACAGATGATGTTAGAGGACTCAAAAGTGGCATAAAAGGGTTTATCTCTATCCTTTACAGTATACCCAGCTCTCTATCAGATATGGGTTTATTTCAAGTCAATTTACCAACTTAAAAAAAAATGATATCTACTTAAAAGTAAAATTATACTGTGCTGTGCTCAGTCCTATCCAACTCTTTGCAGCTCCATGGACTCTAGCCCTCAAGAACCAGAATCTGAGGTCAGGTTTACATTTCCATTATGTTTGCATCACTCAGTGAAAGCATATGGGGGATGCTTGGGGTTGGTGGGTGGGTAGGGGTGGGGGTGGTGTTAAAGACTGGACACATGTCTGCAGAGATATCACTAGTAACAGATGATGTTAGAGGACTCAAAAGTGGCATAAAAGGGTTTATCTCTATCCTTTACAGTATACCCAGCTCTCTATCAGATATGGGTTTATTTCAAGTCAATTTACCAACTTAAAAAAAAATGATATCTACTTAAAAGTAAAATTATACTGTGCTGTGCTCAGTCCTATCCAACTCTTTGCAGCTCCATGGACTCTAGCCCACCAGGCTTCCCTGTCCATGGAATTCTCCAGGCAAGAACATTGGAACGGGTTGCCATTTTGTACTCCAGTGGGTCTTCCAGACCCAGGGACTGAACCTGTGTCTCCTGTGTCTCCAGAATTGGCTGGTGGGTTCTTTACCACTAGTGCCACCTGGGAAGCCCAAAAATATATTAGTTAACCTTTAATTAACAAATAGGTTTGACTGTGAGGAGGTCCCCCATGCCCTTGTATATTTAACCATAAAGTGAGGACACTTCCCTTTGAAATATATGAGAGACTGTACAACCAAAGCTCAAGGTGGAGACCAGCAGCCCTACAGCCCCTCCCTGGTTAATCTCCCTCCTAGTTCCCACAGGATGGAAGAGTCTCTAAGTTCTCCAAAGTGCTTAACAGTGCAGAGCTGTGGGGCCCTGGAAAGTGAAAGGCCTTAGGGTCAGACTCCTAGGCAGCCCTAGCTAGGAGTCATAACCTCTCCACCCCCTCCCCAGCCCTACCCTTTACCCTCCAGTGTTTTCTCTCCATTTGCTTCACTATTGAAGTTTTCCCATTGAGAATAATTTGAATTCACAAGCTTTCCCTTTGAGAATGCAAATATCTTAGGGACAGATAAGGGACTCCTGGTCATTCACAGATGAGTGCAAATTAGTTCAATGGGTTGTTCTCCCAACACCTAGCTGGGACTAAAAATTTAGAGTTTTTTTTCCTTCATTCAGCGCTGAGTGTCTGAGAAGTTCCAGGCCTTGGAGATACAGTAAGAACAGAACGGACCAAGGTTCCTGCTGTCTTGGAGTGTAGGATCTAATGGGCTGGTGGTTTTGATTTAGTGCTAAGAGAAAATAGTAACTTCAGAGTCTCAGCCCCTAAGGAAAAGGACAGGCTTGAGTTCACTGTAGCCACAGGGCTGAGGAAAGGGACAAGAGGCCTGGAGATGGGCCTAGAGGTGGGATGGAGTGGGTGCCCCCAGAAAACTGTTGAGAAAAGTTCCAGGGACAACTTGACCTGTTACAAAAAGGTTTTCTAAGCCCCATGAAATTAATTAAAACAGTCTCTTCCAGGAACTCAAACTAATGCAACCTGACCTACAGTTTGTCTGCCTTACTGCTTAGACAAATAAATATTTGTCTCTGGGAAGAATCTCTAATACCCAAATTTTATTTAGAACACACTCAATTGAAAGCTGTCTGCTTTTCCCTATCTGTTCTTTCTTCTGAATTGTTAAAATCAATTACACTAATCAATTACACCAATTCCAGTGTTGAGGACTTACTCTGATGTACTTTTGGAACTCATCTTTTGAATGTTCAGAGCCTATTTGTGGGTCATAGAAAATAACTCTTTTTAGTGCCCAATTTCTTTTTTCCACTAAAAACTATATTATTCTACTTTATCATTGATCAAACTTGGTTCCAAATGATTTTGGCAAGCTCCAGAAGGATATTTTGTCATTACATAATGATTTACTGTCATTGGAGCTATATAGAATTTAAATAGTATATATGATAGCTATTCACAAAGTTTTAAAAACTTGACTATAATAAATTCTGACTGAATATGTGTAATCCATAAAATGTTTCAAAAAGAAAAGATAGAGAAAAATAGCGCTATGGGTATCTAGAGGGCTATAATAAATGCTGAAGAAAGCACCAAAAAGAAGTCTGAAAAGCATTTCCTACATCACTGGAAGGACAGCATAACCTTCCTAGCTGGTGCTTTTTATGGGGGAAAGAATCTGGTTGGATTTTGTAAGTTCATCCTCCATATTCCACTGGTCATGGGCCTGGCTGCTCCTGCCTTTGCTAGCAACTGTCAAGATTGGAATGGTGAAGAGACCAGGTGAAAAGAAGCCACTAGGGCTGCAATCAGGCCACTGTTGGCTCCCTGAGAGAATCAGTAGCTTTAGCAAACGCTGATCCAATGCCTACTATGTGGCAGTACTGGAGGTCATAGCAAGCTCGCTGTTGACATGGAGTTCATGCTTGGTGACAGCAGAAAGAAGGGAGTGGTTCTGGCTGCTGGGACAGCACAACAGGCTTCCTAGAAGAAAGGGGGCTCGAGGATTTCCTTGGAACAAAGAAAGCAGGATGAATGACCACAAGGTCCAGAGGTTTCAAAGCCTGCTGAGCACAGGTCACTGCAAGTGGTTCCATACTAAGTGGCACATGGAGGGTGGGTCCTGCTTGGTCTTCTCTGAGCCCCCAGGATGGCTGGCTGTCCTCTCATCCATTCAATACTTGTCCCCATTAATACTGGTTTACATTAAATTACAATTTATTCTTGTCTTAGCTTCTCACTGGATTGTGAGGTACTTGGGGACAATGGCTATGCTTTGTCCTTTGGCATCCCCAAGTGGCACAGAGCCTTCGCACAAAGGTACCCAGTGAATGCTTACCTGCTTACAGAAATGGTAAAGTCAGTGGATGGCAGATTAGACTGGAGAAGTAGGCAGGACCAAGGAGAGCCCTTGACTGAACCCCAAAAGAGTTGGGGGGCCTCACTGAAACATTCAGACAGTCACAAGTCAAATCTTTCCTTTGAAAGACCTCTGTGATAGGGTGCAGATGGTGGGAAATGGTACCTGAAGAGGGAGAAAAAGAGAAGAAATCTTCATAAGGCAAGAAAAGGGAAGAAATAAAATCAATTCCACACTTCCTGTGTTATTGTTCTGACTCAAGGTGCTCCTAAATGCTTGTCACGTGGGCCATCATCCCACAGGAAAACGGAGCAGCTTGATGGACCCTCCCCCTGTGATGGGAGAAGGTGGTCTCAGTCTGAAAGGAGCACTGCTTGGGGCGTGGAGGCAGTGGTTCCAACACAGCCCCACCGCCCACCTGCAACAGGGCATTTGCCTCTTCTCCCCTCAGTTCAGTTCAGTTCAGTTCAGTTGCTCAGTCGTGTCCGACTCTTTAAGACCCCAGTTACCAGCTCCAACTTCTGTGACTTATCACCAGACTTACCTAAGTCACGTTCAACAACACAAAGTCTCCCATCTCTATTTCGAGACTAATAAATGGAAATCCAAGGTGCTAACTTAGCCAATTATAAGGCACTTTAACAAAACGTTACAAGTGGAAAAATACAGTGTCTTATTTATTCAGTAATTATTGAACGCTTGCCATGTATCAGACACTGTGCTGGGCACTATGAAAACAAAAATAAAGCCACCCCTACCCCAGAGGAGCTCTCTGACTCTATCAGAGGTGACAGATATTCAAGCACATCACCACAATTTAAAAAATGTGTACAGTCATGGTACTATTGGGTACATGATTGCTCAGAAGAGATGCCTCATTTCGCTTCTGCCCAGAGAGGCAGGGAGGCTTCACAGAGGATGTGACATTTAATCTGAGTCTTCAAGGACTCTGCAGATGGCAGGGGAGGGGAGGTACCAGGCAGGAAAACTGTCTGAGACATCCATGGGGCAGATGGCTAGTGTCGGCCCTGTGAGTAATTTGGCTCAGATCACAGTATACACAGGGAAAGAGCAGAAAATGACAGTGAAAATGTGAGGAAGGCCAGGTCAGAAAGGGTTTAGTAGCATATTAAGAAATATTTGCCTTATTCCATAGGTGAGGAGCCACAAAAGGATTGTCAGCTGGAAAACCTTAGAGCAGGGAGGCAGTAGAGGTTTTTCATAAAGTACAACATGCTGAGGTCCTTGACCAGGGGGACATTAGAGGTGTTGGAGATAAAGGGATAAATGTGAGAGAGAGTTAGGTGACATACTTGATAAGATTTGGTGAACAACTGATTGTTGATAAGCGAATGAGAGGGAGGGGTTGAAGATTCACTTCCAAGTTCTCTCCTTGAGTGGTAAGTAGATGCATCACTAACCAAGATAAGTAATAAGTGGGAATAAGTTTGTGGGAGAACCTGATGCTTTGGTGTGGAAATTCAGAGAGGTCTATGGAATATTCAAGTGGGGATGGCCAGGAAGTAAGAGATAGGAGTTTAGAAGACTGATCTGGTCTAGAAATAAGTAAGTTTAATAATTATGACATATGAATGGTACCATTGAAATAGATGTCCAGAAAAACATGCAGCATTAGAGGAATGCAGGACAACAATAGGAATCGTTAAAACACCAGCTCTTCTTGGTTGTTTATTACTGTATATCAAGCCATCCTAGACCTTGGTGGCTTGAACCAAAAAAAAACGTATGATTCATCAGTTGAAAAACTCTGGTATTTTTGACATTCCCTCTCTCCTTTCTCTCTTCTTGGCCTTTCATCTTAGTCATCCAGAAGACACAGAAGTTTCTGAGGAGTGTTTCAAGAAGGCAAGTGCCAAGACACAAGTCCTTGTCAAGACTCTGCTGACTTCATGTTCACTGATGTTTCATTGGCCAAAGCAAGTCACGTGGTCCCGGATTCAACACCAGGCGAGCCTAGAGGAGGGAGTGATTCATTGGGAACATTACTTATCCATGCAAAACACATGCTAAGAGATAGGCAGAAAAAGAGAAGCCACTGGAGAAAGATGCATGAATCACTGTCTGAAAGAAACAGTAAGACATCAAGGAAGCAGAGTTTCCAGAAGGGAAAGGGCAACAGTGCCAAGTGTCACAGAGAGAACAAAATGCAGGGTATAACAAGTGCTCATGGACTTGGTCTTTGTTAACCTTCGCAGTTCAAGAAGTTGAGAGTGAAAACTGAATCACAGAGAGGAGAGAAAGTGAATGAGTGTTGAGGAAGTATAGACAGATGGTGCAGAGTTCTTTTCTTAGAAGGTCAGAAACGAAATGAAGAGAAGAAGTAGCATCTACAGGAGAACTCCCATTAAAGGGAGAGTAATAGTTTGTGTGTGTGTGTGTGTGTGTGTGTGTGTGTGTGTGTTTTAATGACAGCGATGTGCATTACTTTAGAGTAAGAGACAAGAGCCAGGAGGCAGAGGGGAAATGACATAGGAGAGTCAGGCCTATTGAGAGGAAGAAGCATCTAGCAGAGAGTTGATGGGAAGAGCAACACCGGGCTTTTTGAAAACAAAGAAAGGCTGACAGCAGTGGCAATACGTTTATAGGCTGAGGTAGAGAGAGATGTCAGAAAGTTAAGCAAATGCATTTATAAAAGCTTCTCTTTTTTCCACCTTCAATTCAGTGGTTAATCATCTTCTGAGATTCAAATGTTCACGAGGGTCAGGAGATTTGAGACAAGGATTCGAGTCTTGGAACAGTCTCTACGAGGAAGAAAGAAGCTGTGAAAATGAAGTGAAAGGACCCTCTTCGAGTCCTAGGACTCCCTGAGTCCTGAGCTGGGACTGCAGAGGCATCAGACTGTTGCAACTTCCTTCAGTGATGTTCAACCCTGGGGAAAAGGAGTTGGACTGGAGAACTGCCTGGTTCACACGGGGGAGTCATTGCCATCGCAGGGACCAAAGAGGATAGTTGGTCACATCACCAGAGCAGGTTCCCGGGGACCAGGCAAGATCACCTTGCATGGTTCATGAAGTAGCCACAATCAAGTGTGCTTTCTTTGAATTACACACTTGTGTGTGTGTGTGTGTGTGTGTGTGTGTGTGTGTGTTTTAATGACAGCGATGTGCATTACTTTAGAGTAAGAGACAAGAGCCAGGAGGCAGAGGGGAAATGACATAGGAGAGTCAGGCCTATTGAGAGGAAGAAGCATCTAGCAGAGAGTTGATGGGAAGAGCAACACCGGGCTTTTTGAAAACAAAGAAAGGCTGACAGCAGTGGCAATACGTTTATAGGCTGAGGTAGAGAGAGATGTCAGAAAGTTAAGCAAATGCATTTATAAAAGCTTCTCTTTTTTCCACCTTCAATTCAGTGGTTAATCATCTTCTGAGATTCAAATGTTCACGAGGGTCAGGAGATTTGAGACAAGGATTCGAGTCTTGGAACAGTCTCTACGAGGAAGAAAGAAGCTGTGAAAATGAAGTGAAAGGACCCTCTTCGAGTCCTAGGACTCCCTGAGTCCTGAGCTGGGACTGCAGAGGCATCAGACTGTTGCAACTTCCTTCAGTGATGTTCAACCCTGGGGAAAAGGAGTTGGACTGGAGAACTGCCTGGTTCACACGGGGGAGTCATTGCCATCGCAGGGACCAAAGAGGATAGTTGGTCACATCACCAGAGCAGGTTCCCGGGGACCAGGCAAGATCACCTTGCATGGTTCACGAAGTAGCCACAATCAAGTGTGCTTCTTTGAATTACACACAACTCGTGTGTATGTGATTATATTATGCAGAGATTACTGGCCATCTCAAATACTCTTTGGGGAAACAAAGATGTTAACAACAACAGAGAAATAACTGAATATGTCTCCTCTTCCTTTTGTTCCCTTAAGTTCCAGGGTGCCTGGTTGGCTCATCTGGTTGGATTACAGTGATAATCAGGTCAAGGCCATGGGTGCTGTTTCTGTTCCGGTGATCTCAGCAGTGTCAGTATCATACAGAGGACATAAAAGGACATAATATTATCATTGCAAGTTCTTGGACAGTTCTAGGCTGAACTGTGTCAAACTCAAAGTTGTACTCTGATATGTAAAATGAGAACAGGTCATAATTTAAAGTTGCCTAACTCCATACCATGTGTGTCAGACCTCATGATGTGCCTACATTTAACTCTGGTTTATGTATTTGCCAATAACTCTTGCTAGCACATGGTGCTCCAGCACTCTTCCTCTTTGGTCAAAATATTCCCAGTAGAAAAAAATATTAGATTTGGCTTCTGCAGATCATGCTCATACAACAGATGAGGCATCTGCATCGTGAGAGATTGCCCTGCTGTGGATGAAAAAGCAGGATCCAAACCCAGGTCTTCTCAATGCCAAACAGGAATCCAGTAATGGTGGAAAGATGCCATGCCTTCCTCACGATCCGCTGTGAACTGAACTCCTTTACATCCAATAGTGTACACTCACATCTGTCAAACTGACATTTGACTGATGAGTCTGCACCCTGATTTTCACAGGATCTTCAGGTTGCAGCTCTGGGTAAGACGGACTTGAGAATGATGCTACAAATCATGCCTTCTCCTGGATGGAGACACAAACACCTCTCTGCTCACTGCCGCACGGTGAAATATGGTTTTGGGAATGCACTCATCCAGTACCACACTCAGATTTGTGAAAGCTTAGTTCAAGACCAGCACCTAGTAGGGTGCCTTACAGAGAGGAGGCACGTGACAGATGTTTACGGAATGAGTGTTGCATTTAAGGCGCAGGATGGCTGGATTCAGAAAGGAATCATTTTAAAACTATACATATCCTGTGCACTTGAATCTGAAAGGAGAAATATTCCTAATTTTATCTTAATTTGTAATTTAACAGAGCTAACTTCCTCCAAAGTAATTACTTGTTAATATGTTTCTAATGTGTTTCTAATGTGGTGGAGCTACTATGCTGGGGCTTTTCATTTAGAAAGCTAGCAAGACTCCATATTAACCTGTCTCCTAAGCCTTCCTCTTGGCAGTTTCCCTGGATGTCATTCCGCGGGCTGACTCCGGTTCCTGGGCAAGCACAGCTTCTTGAGATCTCAGCAGCGGGAGTTGAGTGGACCCAGGGCTCTGTCCCACCCACTGGGTCCCTGTCCTGTCCTCCCAGAGCTGCGGTGGGGCCACTGCCCTCATGTCACATCTAAGTTACCTAGGTTGAAAGTCACAGAAGTACAGATATGCATACTTCCCCCAAAACCTGTTTCTTGATTACCTCTCTCAAGAAGAGAAAATGTAATATTAGCACACGTCTCCCACCAAGAGTCAAATAGTACATGTGGGCTCAGAGAGGGAACAGACCAAGGCAGTGGAATGAGAATGAATTGGGGAAAATGATACCATGTTCTATAATCACATGCACTTCCTTTGCCTCAAACCTTGATTTATTTATTGTTGGCTTCATTGGGTCTATTTATTGGGTCTTCATTGCTGCACGGGCTTTTCTCTAGTTGCAGAGAGCAGGGGCTACTCTCTACTCGCGGCGCTCAGGCTTATTGCAGGGGCTTCTCTTGTGTAGCACAGGTTCTAGGGCACTTGGGCTTCAGTGGTTGCAGCTCCTGGGCTCAAGAACACAAGCTCAGTAGTTGTGGCACACAGGCTTAGTTGCTCTGAGGCATGAGGGATCTTCCTAGATCAGGGATGGAACCTGTGTCTCCTGCATTGGCTGGAGGACTCTTTACAACTGAGCCACCAGGGAAGCTCGGACTGCTTCTCTCAGTCCTGCGGATTCCCTGCTCCTGACGCTGAAGGGGGACCTTGGCTGGACCCAGTGAGTCCCCTGGAAGCCCTGCCCCAGGCTCAGGCCCCCTCAGCACTCTCTTCATGAACTGAGATACAGTACACCTCAAGGTCAAGCCCAGACCACAGACAATGTCACTGAAAGATGGCCATAGTTGAAAGGCTGATGCTGTAAGACTTTCTCAAGTTACTCCTAAAACATTTGTATAAAGTAGAATTACTTTCTGTTCGACTATTTACTGATAAAAGTTGACCATCAGTTATTTATTAAGCTTTTCCTATGTGGAAGATACCATGCCCTGGATTTGTGGAGGACAATACTAATTGTGGTTATATTCACTGCATTGCCCTCAGAAAGAGTACATTAAGCCAGAAAGATACCAACCATGAGGCATAACTAATCAAATAAATTAAGGCTTATCTTTTCAACAGAAGCTGCGCAGGTATCATAGAGAACGAGGTAGATATTTGCATACTAATGTGCTGTCATCTCCAAGTCATATTGTTGTATTAAAAAAAAAATGTCTAGGGACCTCCTTGGTGGTCCAGCAGTTGGGACTCTGCTTCTACTTCAAGGGATGCAGGTTCCATCTCTGGTGGGGGAACTAAAATCCCACAAACTGTGCAGTGCAGCCAAAAAAAATTGAGATGCAAAAGAATGTATGTGTTATGTTCATAGCTGTGGGGAAAAGGACAGAAAAATTTGTAAGAAAACATGTACACACATATATACATATATGTACATATATGTATGCATATGCCTATATCCATATGTTTGTAAATGCATAGATGTGCCTGGAATGATACAAAAAGGACTAGCAATAGTGGTTGCCTCTAAGGCAACTGAGGATGGCAGATATTTTTCCCTGTGCAACCTGTCTCATACAGTTTCAACTTTCTACTATATGTACAAATTACTTTCAATTTAAAAAATAGCTTATAAAACTAACAATGAAAGACAGTGCATGGGAAGTGGTGGATGAATAGTATACAAACAACGTGAAAGGCCCTCAGAGGAGGGCAAGCTTTCCCTAGGCTGGGGAGTCAGGATGGTTC
>SJYC01009152.1:0-42265 GCA_006408675.1 Madoqua kirkii
GGGGGGGATGAGGACATCTGAACGGAGGTATCTGGGGTGGGTGGGCTTTGGGGTGCTGTTGGGACCATAGAACAGGGCAGTGTCCCCATCAGAAGGTACAGAATAAGTAAACTTGGAGTCAGATGAGGTGAATCAATGAACCTTTGCCTGGGTGGAGGAATGCAGTAGCATTTTATTCACTTAACGCACACACGGGATCATTCTAAAATGCATTTTAAGGTGCTTATGAGATAACAACACAAAATTATTAAAGGAGAACTACAAATGGAAATCAGGATCTCAGAAAAAATATAAAATTTCTAATGAAAAGGATTAAGCCATTATTGGACTTTGCAATTTTATCTGAGCCTCTTGATAACCAGCATAAAAAGGGAAACTATAAACTCATAGCTTTTTCTATGGAAAGGATGGTATACCAGCTCTGTGAATACCAGTTCTTTCTGTTGAATTTTACAAGAAAGTGTCACATGGGAATTCTCACAGATGGTGAGCTGTGGGCAGGAGCAGTATCAGCAGGATAATGTTCAAAGTCTCTTGGTTGAAGGGCATCCAGGATGCACAGGGTCACTGGTTAACTCAATGAAGTTCTTGGAAGAGTGGACAGATAGCACGTCTCCGAGGGAATTTTCTCTGAACATCCCTCCCTCTCTAGGCTGGGAGTTCTTTGTGTTGTTGGGTGTTTGTGTGCTTGGCTTGTAATTAGAGCCAGCCAGCGGGTGACGTGAGAGCAGGGCCGAAGTGGCTGCCAATCTGTATTACTGGTCGACAGCCAGGCACATGTTTTAGGACCAGACAAACACAAGTGTTTGAAACTCTTGAGAGTCCGTGGACAGCAAGGAGATCAAACCAGTCAATCCTAAAGGAAATCAGCCCTGAATATTCATTGGAAGGACTGATGCTGAATCTGCAATACTTTTGTCACCTGATGCGAAGAGCCGACTCAGTGGAAAAGACCCTGATGTTTAGAAAGATTGAAGGCAGGAGGAGAGGGGGGGTCACAGAGGATGAGACTGTTGGATGGCATCACTAACTCAATGGACATAAGTGTGAGCAAACTCCAGGAGACAGTGGACAGGGAAGCCTGGCGTGCTGCAGTCCATGGGGTTGCAAAGAGTCAGACACAACTTAGCGACTGAACAACAACAAGCAGAAGTGTGAATGTCCTACCAGGAAAGCAGAGAAAGCTGCTAGCAAGCAGAGTTTCACCAGGATGACAGGCAACTCTGCCTTCCCCCTAATGTGGACACCCTTCCCCACGGGTGTCCCTTGAGACAAATCCAGGATTATCCTCAGAGAGAAGCTTTGCCTATTCCAGAGCTTGAGTAATTGTTTATCTGATGCTCCAATATTCCACACTGAAGGAAGATGTCAGATTTGACCTTGGTCCATTGGCAGTTTATGGATTGGAACTGAGGAAAGAGAGACCAGTGGGGTGGGGGGCAGGTATTGCAATACTTTTAAAGCCTGGACAAGGGCAATGGGTGTGAGGTTTAAGGGGAAAGGGTTCTATCACCCTATAGAGAGAGAACTGGAAGGTCTTTATGACTGAATATGGGAGCCAAGCGAGAGTGAAATTTGGCCCTGAGACTGGGAGCCCAAGACATTTAAAAGGACAACAGAAATGGCAGAAACAGAGAAGGTGTCAAGAGGGAAAGCTTGTGTGGGGGAAGATAAATTTGCTTTTAGACATGCTGATTTTGAGATGATGGCCAATGTCAGTTAGCCTAAGATAAAGGAATGAAGCTGGATACAGACTTGGAAGCCACCTAAATAAACAAGATTCCTGATGGAAGTACATCATTTCACCTACAGAATCATCTTGCTGAAAAATGAACTTGAATCAGCTCACACATCTCCATCTGACTATCATTTAGTTCAGTGGCTCAGTCATATCCAACTCTTTTCAACCCCATGGACTGCAGCACACCAGGCCTCCCTGTCCATCACCAACTCCCGGAGTTCACTCAAACTCATGTCCATCGAGTCGGTGATGCCATCCAGCCATCTCATCCTCTGTCGTCCCCTTCTCCTCCTGCCCCCAATCCCTCCCAGCATCAGTCTTTTCCAGTGAGTCAGCTCTTCGCATGAGGTGGCCAAAGTACTGGAGTTTCAGCTTCAGCATCATTCCTTCCAAAGAACACCCAGGATTGATCTCCTTCAGAATGGACTGGTTGGATCTCCTTGCAGTCCAAGGGACTCTCAGGAGTCTTCTCCAACACCACAGTTCAAAAGCATCAGTTATTCCGCACTCACCTTTCTTCACAGTCCAACTCTCACATCCATACATGACCACAGGAAAAACCATAGCCTTGACTAGACGGACTTTTGTTGTGGCAATATATAGTTTACTGGAAATTTGGATGGGTAGAGGGATCAATGTGTTAAACAACCCTAGTGGAATGTGATCAGCAAAATTCACAGGGTAGATTTTGGGCACCAAGGAATGGGTGTTTTCTACAAATAAATTGTGGAGGCTGGGGGTATAGGAAAAGAGGAATCAAATGATTAAGGGAGATTTAAAGAGTGACGTGTATGAACCTTATTTGGATCCCGATCTGAACAAAGAACAAACCAACTCTTTAAAAACTTTATGAGACAACTGAGGAAATGTGACCTGATTGGATATTTGCTGATATTATGGGATTCTTTTTCATTTTTAGACATATTAATGTTTTCATGGTTAAGGCTTTTTAAAGGGTCCTTACATTTTAAAAGGGCTTCTCTGGTGGCTCAGTGGTAAAGAAACTGCCTGCTAGTGCAAGAGACGTGGGTTCAATCCCTGGAATGGGAAGATTCCCTGGAGAAGGGAATGGCAACCCGCTCCAGTAATCTTGCCTGGAGAATCTCACAGACAAAAGGAGCATGGTGGGCTACAGTCTATGGGGTCACAAAAGAGTCAAACATGACTTGGAGACCAAACACCAACATTTTAAAAATATACTGGAATATTTACAGATGAACTGATATGATTTCTGAGATTTGCTGCCAAATAATCTGGTAGAGGGCATGGGGAATGGTGGGGTACACACAAAACAAGAGTGGCCATCAGTGGATGACTGCTGGACTTGGGTGGCGTTACCTGGAGACAGGGCAAGGAGTCATTACACAATTCTGCCTCTCTCTGTGTTTAACTATTCCATAATAATAGGATAAAAACAAATGGAGTGCTCACTCTGTGGAAGCACATTTCCTTTTAAAAGTAAGTGTCTATACCCAGGGGAGCAGGTAACCCAGAACAGAAGAACCTGGAAAGTCTCATATTTAAGCTGAAATCATGAAATGAGGGACAACAGTTGCACAGAACCAGAGGGTCCTCCTGGTTTGGAATTCAGCAAACTAGGGTTTGAGTTTAGCTCTAACTCTTACTAGCTTTGTCACTGTGAGCACATCGTTGACCTTCATAGGCCTACGAGCCTCAGTTTCCTTATCTGTAAAGTGGGGGTAATAACTGCATCTCCTCCACAGAGTCAATACAAGCGTTAAAGGAAATGATGTGTGTAAACCATCTGACCTGCCTGACACAAAATAAGTGCTCATTAAACATTAATTGTTAGCACTGATGTGTTATCACTGATTAGTGTGGTCAGAAAACTGGAAGCGTTACTCAGTCCTGTCCAACTCTTTGTAACCCTATGGACTGTAGCCCATCAGGCTCCTCTGTCCATGGGGATTCTCCAGGCAAGAATACTGGAGTGGGTTGTCATGCCCTCCTCCAGGGGATCATCCTGACCCAGGGATCAAACCCAGGACTCCCACATTACATGCAGATTCTTTACCTTCCAAGCCACCAAAGAAGCAGTGATGGTTTACCATCGATCAGAGTGGTTATGAAAAGTGAGAAAACAACAGAGCATGTAGAGTCATGGAAGCAGGAGAAAACTGCAATGAAAGGGCAGTGATGTTAATGTCATGTTACAATCAGGGAATCTGTTGCTTTCGTTGGATGATGTAATTTGGAGCTCACCGGGGACCACAAAGAGGTGGCGTGTGCCACCTGATGACAGGGAACGGGATTAGGAGTGGTGATGAATCACTGGGAGCAATGGCTAAGCGAAGCGTTTTTCCTTATTTGGCGATGAAAGAAAGAAAACGGATGGAGCAGCAAAAAGGGGGGGGGGCTTTTCTCAATGTAAAAAGGGCTCTGGGGGAGAGGAAGAAGCCTGCAGAGGAGGGAGGAGGATACTGAGCCTGGAGCAGAGTCCTAAGCTACAGAGGAGAGACGGAGGTTAGAGATTCAGGGGAGGAGACTGACAGTGAGTTAGTTGGAGAGTGAAAGCTGGATAAAGCCATGAGAGCAATCAGGGTTTCTGAGGACCCCGGAAGGCACTGGGAAGGAGGAAAAATAATGGAAGGGAAAAGATCAGGAGACGCTTGGAGAGTAACAGTGAGAACAGGGAATGAGGGCATGCCATCAGGCTGGTGGCTAAGGCTATGAGGCTGGAGACAAGTGAGAGCAGGTTTGTGGTGCACACGGGGGTCCTCTGCAGGCAACATCTGCACCTGGCCTGGTGGCAGAGACCGTGGCTTCCGATGACTCCTCCAGGGTGACTGGAGCATCCACAGTGGCCTGTGGCGGAGCAGAGACCTCCAGCTTCCCGGGGTGGAACTGCAGGTGCTAGAGGTCGGGAACTGCTGGAAACACGCCCTGGAGAGCCGAGCCAGGGAAAAACAGGACAAAGCCAAGCCGGCCCGGGAGACACAGGGGCCAGATCAGACGTGTTGAAATATGACATCCTGCCTTTGTTACTACTGCACCCTTTCTCCACTGACAGTCCTCAGCTCCACTGCCCTCTGCCCCATCTCTGAGCCCCACACGAAGGACAAGGGGACAGCACTTACTTCTCTGATTACCTGGTAAAAGGAGAAAACTGGAAATTTAGGGCTTTGCTTAGTGTGAAAACTCCCGAGTCTAAATGTCATGACCTTTCAACAAAGCAGATTAGGAGCTGGGAAGAATACGTCTGAAATCTAGATTCAACTGGATTATAGTATTGACATGTTTGTATCTTTTTTATTCTCAAGTCTGGCCTCCCCTTCTTTTCGTCCCCCAAAATTCACTGCTCCTCTTCCACACCAGTGGGATTTTAGCTGGACACATGTCTGCTCAGAATGCAGACTGTATCTCAGCCTCCCTTGCAGCTATGTGTGATTAAGCTGCCCAACAGTATGTGAGCAAGAATGCTGTATGTGAGCATCTGAGGAGCTTCCAGAAAGACAGCTGCTATACACCCTCCACCCTTTCTTGATTCCTCCCTGGAATTCCAGCCCGGCCTCCATCTTGGAGCACAAAGACAGCCTCAGGATGGCCAAGTGAAGCTGAAAGAGAATTAATCCCTGAAGATCTGGAGTGAAATGGGTATCAGCCCAGCACTGTCTGTACTTGAACTTATGCAGAATTGGGATCAAACTTCTATTTTGTTTATGTTAATGTTATCTGAGAATTTTTTGTTATGTGCTGCCAAACCTGATTCTATTGACATGTCAAGTATTAAAATTAAATAATAGTTAAAAAAAAGATAACATAAAAGATAAAGTCATGACATTTATAAGAAGATAATAAAATTACAGAAATAAAATTAAAAGCCAAATTATCATTGATTAGGCCAACCTATAACAATGTGTACTTAAAAACAACAACAACAACAATGTGTTCTTAAGAATATTCAGGGGAAGACTTCCCTTCTGGTCCAGTGGCTAAGACTTGCTCTCTCCATGCAGGGGCCGCAGGTTCGATCCCTGATCAGGGAACTCGAAGCCACATGCCACAGCTAAGGATTCTGCATGCTGAAACAAAGACCTGGCACAGCCAAATAAAGGAATAAATCAAAAATAAGGATGAGATGGTTGGATGGCATCACCAACTCAACGGACATGAGTTTGAGTAAGCTCTGGGAGTTGGTGATGGACAGGCAAGCCTGGTGTGCTACAATCCATGGGGTCGCAAAGAGTTGACATGACTGAGCAACTGAACTGAAGCCTTTTTTAAAAGTATATTCAGTGACTTATTCAACAGGTTTATTGTGTCAGGCCTGCATCAGATTGGGAGCATGCCATAAAGACGCCAAAATCCCGGCCCTTTCATGGGAAAGTCGTAATACACATATGATGGGAGGAATAAGCAGGGGGTGCCGTGTGCACATAGGAGGAGCCTATGAGGGAGGGGCCAGCACCGGCTTTCTCAGAGCTGAGCACTAGGAACGTGTAGGATCTGTTAGACAAAGAATAGGGAAGAAGTAGGGTGCCAGGCAGCAAGATCTTCTTGTGCAAACATTTGGACTCGAGGGAGTATAGCACTTCTGGAGGGCTGCAAAAAGAGCAGTTAAAAATGAGGTTTGTTCATGCAGAACAAGGCTGAGACATGACAAAACAGAGCTCTAAAACATGCATTAGCAGAGGCCTCCAGTGAAACGGAATGAGACATTACTCAGCATAATGCCTTCAAGTTTCATCTATGCGGTAGCATGGGTCTGAATTTCCTTCCTCTTCAAGGCTGAGTAATATTCCATGTATGTATACAGTGCATTTGTTCATCCACACATCCACGGACATTTGGGTTATTTCCACCTTTTAGGAGCTACCACATTTGTTTTGTTACCACCTGTGGTGGAGGCTTAATTACAGTAAAAAGATTTGGGAGAGAAGTCTGCAGGAAGAGGATGAAACCCAGAGCAGAATAGGAACAGAATCCATTCCTTCTTTTTTGCAAATGTGGCAGCTGAAGTCTGAATAGCACAAAGTCCCAAAGAACTGGGGTCTTCCGACCTTCAGAGCGCTTTTTCTTCTAGCGCCATCTTTACCACAAAGCTAGTCTGAATCCAGCTGAACCTCAAGACAGTCGAGAGCTATGGGTACTGCCAGATGCAGAGATCTGAAGCCCGGGGGAAGAGGTCGGAACCCCACGGCAGGATGTCACACCTGCACAGAAACAGAGCCGGAGGGACTGCAAAACCGTCAGCGTGCTTCGGTCTCCTCTCTGTGGGACCTTCCTCTCCACCTTGGCTGTTCACATGCTCTTATATGTCCATCTTCTTCCCTTCCTTGCTCTCAGCAGGATAAGAACCCTCTCTGCTGAGCAGGTAAAAGATTATGTAGGTGTGAGCTCCCCATTCCAGTGACACCCCTCTCAGGGAGATTTATATTTTAACAGGCAACTTCAGAAAATGGATAGTGTTAGGACCCAAAGAATGAGACTCTGAGGGTGGAACAGTGCAGGGCAGGGCGAGTGTAGGGTATTTATATAAGAGATGCCTCCTCTGCTTGGTGGGGGGAGGTCCGTTAGAAGCCGCGGGAAGTTGCCCACCCTGCCTCCTTCCCAGGCAGAGTGCAGGCTCATTCACAAACATCTTAGGGCTCTGTTTCTTTTCTTTCTCAGAATTCTTCCTTGAGAGAAAATACATCTTGTGTTTATTTAACCATCCACATGATGTGCACTATAGCTTTCTGCATGAAAGGTTTTCAGTCAAACCTAGGATAATTAACCACTGGCCAAATATTTCAAACTTGGGTGAAGGAATCAAAGATATAGAAGTGTTTTGGTTGCCATTTTGCTACTTGATTCTCCAGGTTTATCATTCAGTTCAGTTCAGTTCAGTCGCTCCGTGTCTGACTCTTTGCGACCCCATGAACTGCAGCACGCCAGGCCTCCCTGTCCATCACCAACTCCCGGGGTTCACTCAGACTCACGTCCATCGAGTCAGTGATGCCATCCAGCCATCTCATCCTCTGTCGTCCCTTTCTCCACCTGCCCCCAATCCCTCTCAGCATGGTTTATCATGGGTAAATAATAATAAATAAATCCTGTCACTGAAGAATATCTTCCTTCTTTAGCCTTCGACAGTGAACATCAGACAAGATATACTTTACTGGGGCTTCCCGGGTTGCCCAGTGGTTAAAACTTCATGCTTCCAGTGCAGCGACCCTGGGTTCAATCCCTGGTCAGGGCACTAGGACTCACATGAAACAACTAAGACCCAGTGCAGCCAATAAATACTTTTTTTCAAAAGAAAAAAAAAGAGAGAGATGAAATCAGTCCTGAATATTCATCAGAAGGACTGATGCTGAAGCTGAAGCTCTGATATTTTGGCCACCTGATGTGGTCTTTTCTTTTAGAAAAGACCTGATACTGGGAAAGAGTGAAGGCAGGAGAGAAGGGGACTACAGAGGATGAGATGGCTGGATGGCATCACTAATTTGATGAACATGAGTTTGAGCAAGCTCTGGGAGCTGGTGAAGGACAGGAAAGCCTGGCATGCTGCAGTCCGTGGGGTCACAGAGACTCGGACAAAACTGAGGAACTGAACTGAACTGAACTTTATTAACTATCTGCCTTATTTTCATTTATCCATTTTTATTAGTTTCACACACACACATATCACCTTGCTCCTGCATCCTACATAGAGTATCACAAATTCTAGACACACCAGCATCCTCTGTACCTTTACTATAAGGATTGTTTTTCATACAGGGTGTCCCAATCGTCTCTAATATCAGCTATTACCCACCAATAAAATGCAAGCATATGTAAATCCTCCTGAGGAGTCAGTTTAAGAAAAAGTAACTTATTTCCTTTATACATATACATACATATATATGTAGATACATACATTTTATATATATAGAGAGAGAGACAGAGAGAGAGGGGCTTCCCAGGTAGCGCTAGCAGTAAAGAACCTGCCTGCCAGTGCAAGAGCCATAAGAGATATGGGTTCAATCCCTGGGTCGGAAAGATCCCCTGGAGGAGGGCATGGCAACCCACATGTGTCCACTGTCACAAAGAGTCAGACACGACTGGAGTAACTTAACATGCAACACACACACACACACACACACACACACACACACACACACAGGCTTCCCTGGTGGCTCAGATGGTAAAAAATCTGCCTGCAATGTGGGAGACCTGGATTCAGTCCCTGGGTTGGAAAGATCCCCTGGAGGAGGAAATGGCAACCCACTCCAGGATTCTTGCCTGGAGAATCCAATGGACAGAGGAGCCTGGTGGGCTATAGTCCATGAGGTCATTCCATGGACTAACATTTTCTCTTTCACACGCACACATATATAATTCACATATAGTTTTATTATTTCTGTGAAAATCAAATGTCTCCAATGACAAAGCAGAATGTGTAGGACAGTAGCAGGAACTACGAGTTATCTAGTATTTCAAGGCTGGCAGGATACACTATCCTCACATGATCCTCACAGACACAGTGGTCAAGATAACAAATAGTTGCATTATTTATAAATGTGGACCATTGGTCTCAGATGTAACTTGCAGAAGGTACAAGGCTATCTGATTTAGACCTGAGTCTTTTAATTCCAAAACCCACCCTCTCTCCGCTTTGCTACCTGTTGGTCATCACTATCTGCATATCTCTGCTGAGCTGACTGCCCAGTCAGCTTGAAATCTCTGCTAAAACCAACAAATGTAGCAAATGGCAATCTTAGATCTCAGCCTTAATGTGTGATTCTCTCAAGGTGTCATTTAATCAGGTTTGACATTTTTAAATAAGGCTGAAATGTATGTTGTTGTAGATATGCTCTTTATATTTATTTACTTTTGTTAGGTCATGCTGTGCAGGTTTTGGGATCTTAGTTCCCCAACCAGGGATTGAACCCTCACCCTCAGCAGTGAAAATGCATAACCTTTAACCACTGGACCACCACAGGGAATCCCCTCTTAAAAGTAGCTAAAAATGTTTCACTATAAACAGTTTTTAAATAATCTTTTATCACTCTATAGTTTGGAAATAAGATTTTTTTAAGGTTTAAAAACTAAAAAGCAGAACTAGCTAAAATGTAAATAAAATATAGGATTTTTACTAAATCACAGTACATAAAATGTTTTCTGAACTCAAAATTACCCAAGCTGACATGCAAAAGAAGTCATTTCTCTCACATTTTTTAAACCTTTACCATTTGTTTATAACAATCATTTGGTGAGTCCCATAAACAGATATGATACATGCGAGAGAATACTTTTGTGTAGAAATAGTAAATCATTATAATGCAGGTTTTTTCTCCTTTAAATACATTACTTGCTTTTACTTTTATATAATTTCATTGATTTTTGTTGTTGTTGTTGTTATTTTACTAAAGAAATAAGCTTACTCTCCCTTCTTTTTAAAAATGTTTCTTTCTTACTGAACTCCCCTCCCTTCCACCAAGGTGTAACAGAATCAACAGACTAGTTGTACGGTAATGAGAAAGCCAACAAGGATCTCCTTCAGAGTAAGGCTGCAGGGAAACAATTTGCAGTAGTTGAGATTTATTCCCCTATCCTCCCCTCCAAATATTACATCTCTCAACAAAGAATTCTTGTTGAACTTTATTGGAAAGTGTGTGGCAGGGCGGTGTTCAGAAATACTGCATATCTCAACGTACATATGTTAGTATTGTGAGCTTCAAGCAGAAGGAAATGAGAATTTCAGTTTGTTATGCGGACATTTCTTGTAAGCAAAAGAAAAATATTAGGTGAACCGGGAGCTGTTTTTTTAAAGTCAGTATCAGTAATTTCTTAACATATGGCTAATGGTAATCTAAATAATAATAATAATAATAATAAACAAGGAACCAAAACTCTCAGCTTAATACTCTTTCTTTCCATGCCTTCCCTCAGTCATTACTGGGGCATTACTTTCAGCTTAGATTCAGAGTTTGAGTGTAAAATGAGTCCATTTAACCCATTTCTGCCTATTTGCATTGAACGGCAGCCACTGGCCATGAATTTCATTTCATAAACCACACACACTATTTCTGCTGAAAGAGATTTATTGTTGTGACATAAAAATCACAGTTGGTTTAAGTAAAATCTTTTTTTTTTAAATGTTACTCTTAGAAAGAAACCTGTAACTAAGAGAAGAGGAATTCAAAACTGAAAAACTCAGCAATATAAAATGAATCAGCCAGTAGACACCTAAGGCTATCAGTTTCCTGTGCCCCTCACTGTGTATTCTGAAAGGGTCACCCGGCTGCGGCCACTACTGCCAGGTCTTCCTAGGAACTGGGAACAATGTTGAGCAGCACACAGCCCCTGCTCTGAAGGGCAGGACGACAAGCCAGCACAGGAAAGGGCGATGGTTTGTTGCAGAGGTAGGGGTGCAGTGGGCACCTCTAATCCTTTCACACTTTGGGGAAGGAGGTGACAGAAAGGCAGGAAGCCAGCTCTCAGAAAAGAAGGAGACTAGGGAGGGCTGCAGAATCAGAGCGGACTGGGCACATTTAGAGAATTTGAAAGCAGTTCAGGTAGGCTGGAACTGGGGACGGGTGGGAACAGTGGCCGGTGGTGAGAGATCTAGCAGGAGACAGGATTAGGAGGGCCTTATAAAGAGAAGTTAAGGGAATAGGGCTTTATCCCGAGGGTGACAAATACCCCCTAAGAGATGACACGCGGCACTTTACAATAAAACATCTATGTGGCTGCAATATCGAGATGTGGGTGGGGCAAAATCCCCGGAGAGGAAGATGAGTGAGCAGGTAACTACGGTAAGCCAGGTGGGAGATGCCGGTGGCCCGCGCGGAGGAAGCCAGAGCAGGGCAGCAGCGACAAACAGGCGTCAAGAAGTATGGAGTAAAGCGGACCCAGGGGTTTAATGACTCGACGATGGGGTGAGGCGCTGATGACCGAGCTGCGGCGATGCAGCTGCTGAGATGGGAGACGCTGCAGGTTTGGAGGGGAGGTGCCGAGTTCTATGTAGGACACTCAGATGACGTATCTGAGGCTCCCAGATTACCCACACCTGGACCTCAGGACGAGGTGGGCTGGAATAGGACGACGCTGTGCGAGGGGACGAGACCATTGGGGTGGAGAAAGTGGCCTGGGACAGCTGCCCAGGGGGGTCCCTCCAGTGCGACCGGACAAAACTTATATTCCACTTTTCCTTGATCGCATCGAACGACAAAACATCTAGGAGATTAGGTAGAGGTCATGGCTTTCATTTTGCAGGTGAGGAAAATGAGACTTCGAGGTGCGGGTTTGTTCATGTCGGCATACACCCTCTAGTCTACCCTAAAACGAACTCAGTGTGTCTTGACTGCAGAAACATACATTCTTTCTCAAATTTTCGGTAGAAGAGATTGCAGAAATTAGTTTTTAAATGCCTTTTGTTTCTTTTCCCTGCCCCCCACTCCCATGATAAAATATTGTGATCAACTTTAAATTTTAATGAACTTTGCCAGATATCAAAAATCTGTACTCACTCTAAAAAAACGTGGACAGAGGAAAATCTTAGCACGCATCTCACCAGTGAGTGCACAACTTCTTCAAGTTCTCCGTGCTGCATAAATAAGCCCTGACAGATTCTGGCTTCACGCTCATTAACTCGGTACATCCCTAGTTCTCTATCTCCGGGACTTGCCTGCTCGCCCCCGCCCCCGCCCTCGCCCTCTCCTCCCCCGTCTCTGGCTGCACCACCTGCTCCCGGCGCCGCCCTCCTCCTCCCTCCCGCGCCGGTTCTCACGCGCCGCCCGCGCCCCTCCCCGCCGCTCCCTCCCTTTCACTTCCGCGGAGCTGCCGAGTCGGAGCCGGTAGGCTCGGTGTCCGGCTCCTTCGCCGGTCCGCACTCCCCGGTAGCCCGTCAGCCGCCCAGCGCCGCGCCCCCCACGAACTTCTGCCTCCCGCACCGCCCCCCGCGAGGACTCCAGGGGCGGTCCCGGGTCGGCCGCCGCTGATTGGCTGACTTCTCGGTGCCCCGCCCCCCCCGTGCACGCGCAGGAGGTGGGGCGGGCCTGACGTGGGCGCGCGAAGCGCGGCCCCGAGGGCGAAGTGTCCGTGACCCGCGTGCCAAGCCCCGGCGTCCAAGCTCCGGCTACCGCGAGGTGGGGGCGGGCGGCGGCGAGGCTCACCGGGGCCGGGGGCTTACGTGGCGATGAAGCCCGGCCCTCCGTCCCCGGCAGCGGCTCCCCCTCTCCCCCAGCCGCGGCAAGCCGGGCGTCCCACAGAGGCTGGGAGCTGCCCGAGGGGCCGTCGTCGTCGCCAGCCCGGTAGCCCGGATGTCGCTGCCCCCCGCGGCGGGGCCGCCGACGTGCTCCTCGGCCCGGGAGGAGGCTCGTCTTAAAGGGACAGCGCCGCGTTGAGCCGGAGGGGGCGGCGCGTCCTGCGCTCCGAGTGCGACCCCTGCCCCGGGGTCCGCCGCTCCGGGCCCGCTGCTCCGGGCTGGGGCGCAGGCGGGGCACGGCGTCCGGCCCTAGGATGGCCGCAGATGGCCGCCTGGAGGCCAGGTTTTCCTCCGGCCCGAGCGTGGCCGGTGGCGCCGCGCGGGGCCGGGAGGCGGCGGCCTGTGATTGGCCGAGGCCTCCGTGAATGCAGGACATTGTCTGGTCGCGGCCGTCGCTGTCCCCGCCGCCGCCCGGGCACTGGGCAAGATGGGTGCGAGCCGGGCCTGGGCGGCTCTCAGTCCCTGCCCCGGTGGGAAGCCGGGTGGGAAACCGAACTTATACGAGGTCGCGGCATCTGAACCTGGAATAAAGGCGCTGTTTCAAAACACAAAATCATCTCCACTAGGAAATAAAATCATTTGTGTTGCCATAAAGATTTCCTTTAAGATTAAAAATATTAATTGAAAAGGGCCAATTGTTACAAAAAACCGCTTAGTTTTGTCTTCAAGATCCCCTTAATTAGTATCTATGACAATTCATGTAATATTCTCTATAAAAATGTAAGCAGTATAGATGATATGTACACATATTTGTGAAATAATTCTTTTATATACAGTACAACTTCTCTGGGTCTTAGTTTCCTTACACATTAAAAGAGGATACGGGGCTGGTAGATTTCCAAATTTGCTTCCATTGTTAAAATAACTGAATCCGGGCGTAAAGTCCTGATATATCCTATGTACTGGATCATATCTCAAGGCCTGGGAATAGATGAGACCTTTTGAAGAATCCTTGAGAAGATTATAGTTCTCCTCGGACTGTCTATGAAAATAAGTGGGAGTTATTTAAGTGGAGCTGTAATCTTTTAGTGTATAATTTTGGCATCAAGGAAAATGAGCAGTAGAAAAATATATGGAGATGAATCAGTTATTAGCCAACTTGAAGAGCAGGGTTTACTTTCGTTCTCCGTAAGTTTTCTGGGTAATAGAATATTATAGTAGGGAACAACCGTCTTTCCTATTTTGTTTTCAGTATCGAAGCAGTCAGAAGATGGCAAAAGAGAAGACACACATGAAAAAAGCGATCAGAAGAGAAGACATTTGGAGAGTTTTGAATAAAATTAAATCAGTATTTGCTTAAAAAAAAACTGGATAGGAAAAATTATTACAGAGTTAAAAGCAGATACGTTGATACAAATAAAATTTTGTAGCTTGAGTTTCATGCCCTTTTCAAAACTGAAAAAAAAAAAATCAGTGCTTCCATTTAATTGAGCAATCAACAAGAATTAGAGACTTAGAAATGACAAAATGAAGGAAGGAAAGTATCCAGAAAAGAAGATAAATTTAATGGGCATGATTCATTGCAAGAGACATGACTTCATTCCTTAATAGAGGGATTTCCACTAAACCAGATTTGATGTTAAATAAATTTAGTTTACAGACTTTCCTCAAAATTATATTAATTTGATATTGCCCCCCCCTTTTGGTATGGAAAAGGGAAAAAATATTGAGAAAAGAAGAAATAAAAGTAAGATATTTAAACATTGTTGCAGCTTCCTCAAATGACGATTATTGCAGGCTCCTCACCCTCACCCATGGTAATAAAGAAATGAAAAAGCAAAAATCATCAGTATAAAGACTCTAGCTGTCTCCAGAAGTGAAACATGAATAACTGTGTGTATGTCTGTCAGTGAAGCAAATGTACGTTTGATAATTTAAACTTCTAGCATTTAAATTGTAGATTTTTCTAATTAAATGAATTTTACTTAAAAGTTACTAAATTTTACTAGAGATTGTCAAACAGATTGTAGTAAGTTAGAAAAGAGGAAAACAAATATATATTAATGCATATATGTGGAATCTAGAAAAATGGTATAGTGAGTGAAGTCACTCAGTCGTGTCTGACTCTTTGCGACCCCATGGACTGTAGCCTATCAGGCTCCTCTGTCCATGGGATTTTCCAGGTAAGAGTACTGGAATGGATTGCCATTTCCTTCTCCAGGGGATCTTCCTGACCCAGGAATCAAACCGGGGTCTCCCACATTGCTGGCAGACGCTTTATCTAGTCTGAGCCACTAGGGAAGCCTATTGAAAAATGGTATAGATGATCTTATTTGCAAAGCAGACTCAGAGACACAGGCGTGGAGAGAACAAATGTATGGATACCACGGGGGAAGAGGTGGCTGGAAGAACTAGGGGGCTGGGATTGACATACACTATTGATACTAGGAATAAAACATAACCAATGAGAACATATGGTATAGCACAGGGACCTCTGCTCTGTGGTGAATTAAATGGGAAGGAAATTTCAAAAAGAGGGGAGATATATGCATAGTTGATTTATTTTGCTGCACTGCAGAAACTAACAGATTATAAAGCAACTATACTCCAATAATTAATTTTAAAAAGTTATTAAAATTTAAAGGTTAACCTGAGTGCAATAGGTTGTTTACAATCAACACAAACAGCAAATAATATGATACAGTCTATAAGGCATGAAATGTCTTACCAAAGAAGTTTGAGACTCTTCCAGCAAGTTTCTTGCTTCAGAGTTTTGCTTTGGTATTTGATGTGTAACTATAGGCTTGTCTGTATAGAGCAGTAAGGTTTATGGAACACTTGGTCTATGTCAAACCCTGTCCTAAGTATCTTCTTTCATCTTCACAAAAACCTTGAGAGTAGGTATAATTACCCCCATTTTAAAGATTTGGAAACAAGCTCTAGAGGTAGGGTAGCTTGTCCAAAGTCAGGTAGTTGGTGAGTGTAGAGCTGGGACTCAGGCCTAAAATCCTGAGTCTGCTCAAAGCTGCTGGCTCTTTCACTCACTAGATAGACTCATTATTTCTATGAATATGATTATTCATTTTTTATCAGTTCTTTTTGACAGTTATACATTTAAATACTTTTTTTATTAGCCCTTTCATTCATCTTTTGGGTGACCATGTAGATACAAAATTGCCACCTGTATGTACTTTGCTAGCAAAAGTCAAGCACCCTGTCATTTTTAAAGAGAAAACTCCACTCAGATTTCCGTCTCCTGTTCTCTTAGAGACAGACATGGATATGGACAGTAGCACATGAGCAAGCCCCCACCCTCTGCTTTTCTGTCTTTTGTCTTTTCTTCTTTTTCTTCTTTCAGACATACTGCTTCTCATGCTGTGTGCTAAATCTCTTCAGTGATGTCTGACTCTCTGCAACCCCATGGACTATATAGCCCACCAGGTTCCTCTGTCCATTGGATTCTCCAGGCAGGAATACTGGAGCGGGTTGCCATTTTCTCCTCCAGTAGATCTTCCCAACCGGGCATCTCCTGCATCTCCTGTACTGGCAGGCGAATTCTTTGAGGACCCCCTTAATACCTATTGGCTGTGTTAGCTACATCTAACTGGTATCGGTCTCAGAATAGATCTAGGGTGTTCAGTCATTCAGTTAGTGTCTGAATGCTTACAAATCAGCTAGTCCTTCAGAAGACAGAGAAGGGAGGAGGAATCAGGAATGCAACACAGGGACTTCCCTGGGGGTCCAGCGGTGAAGAGTCCACCTTCGAACGCAGGGGATGCAGGTTCGATTCCTGGTCAGGGAACTGAGAGCCACATGCCACGGGACAACTAAGCCCCTGTGCTGTGATGAAGAGCCTGAGTGCTGCAACTTAAACTTGATGCAGCCAAAAATAAGGAGTAGAAACATATTTTAAATAAATAAAAAGAATGCAAGACAGGAATGTGGGGGATTCAGTAACATAAAGCTGAGGCAAAGGGCTGTACCTTTAAGACTTTTTTCCCCTGCCTTTTTTCTTCAGTCTGTACCTTTAGCTGCAAAGTGGCACATCCTTAATGACAATCAAGGATGCGGAAGACAATTAAATGTCCTCACATGTACCTTGCTCTGTGGAGGTGCTGGTTCCATGGTTAGTGGCCATTGTTATCTTCAGCTATAGCTCTGCCAGGACAGGGAGAGTGGGCAGCCTGCCTCAATTCTGGCCGTCACTTATTCCAAGGGCTTGTACCAGAAAGGTTAAGAAATTAGAAATAAAATTATTCTGAAGGGGATCATTTGTGGTTCATTAATCCATGTGATTTCTGATGCTCATTATCACAGGAAATTGAGTTGACTAAGTCTGTTTAACTTCTGTGATGAAGGATCAGTGTTAGGATTTGATGTACCTGGGGGTTGAGTGGCATAAAAAGATTGCGTTCAGCGTCCTCCTCTCTCCCGAGCACCCGTCGCAGCACTCCCCACTCTTCATCCTTGGTCACCAGGCCTTCTTTGTCTCCAGCGAAATGCTGGCAGGGAAGCCCCCCAAGTGAGCAGCGTGCAGGGCGGCACAGTGCCATGCAAGCCTAACCCACTGAGGGCCCCTGCCACCAGCACGTGACAGGCACGGCCACCATCAGTGTCTCAACAGCTCAGGTGCCCAGACAGGCAGGGGAGACCCTCTGCGGGCCCCACAGAGAATCGTTTGGCTTCTTATTAGCCAGTAGTTGTCTTTTTATTTACGTGTTTTTTTTTTTTAACAAATGTCCGTAATTAAGCTATTACCATCTGATATTTCTCAAATCCAAGTATTAAGAAAAATATTTTACACATTACAATTGTTGTTAGATGACTAGCAAGTCCCTGTGCTGTGCTTAGTCGTGTCCAACTCTTTGCAACCCCATTGACTGCAGACTGCCAGGCACCTTTGTCCATGGGGATTCTCCAGGCAAGAATACTGGAGTGGGTTGCCATGCCCTCCTCCAGGGGATCTTCCCAACCCAGGGATTCAACCCAGGTCTCCTGCATTGCAGGCAGATTCTTTACCATCTGAGCTGCCAAGGAAGGTCAAGAATACTGGAGTAGGTAGCCTATCCCTTCTACAGGGATAGAAGGAATTTCCCTACGGGGGAGCTTCCCAACCCAGGAATCAAACCGGGCTTTCCTTCATTGCAGCAGGATTCTTCACCAGCTGAGCTACCAGGGAAGCCCTACCTGCTCTCTCATTTCTTCCTGTCCTAGTACTTCTTAGCATTCCACATATGGCCACTGTCTCTTCCCAGACTCCAGTGCACAACCAGATTCTGGAAATGTGGCCTTCTCTCTGTGACCTGCAGCCTACACGGGGATGCTGATCCCCGGGTGCCTTTCCTTGTCGGCAAGTCCTTTCAGTCTGCCCACACTTCTTTTTATTTGTTTATTCATTGATTTTTGGCTGTGCTGGGTCTTCATTCCTACATTCAGGCTTTCTCTAGTTGGAGTGAGAGGAGGCTACTCTCCAGTTGCGGTGTACGGGCTTCTCACTGCGGTGACTTCTCTTGTTGCAGAGTGTGGGGTCTAGACGGTGTGGGTGTAACAGTTGTGGTGCACAGGCTTAGTTGCTCTGCAGCATGAAAGGTCTTCCCGGACCAGGGATCAAACCCCACGTCCCTTGTGTTACAAGGTGGCTTCTTAACTGTTGGACCACTAGGGAAGCTCCCTGCCCACACTTCTTGAAAGTCTTTCCAAAAAGCCCAAATGAGTGTGCCTCTTCTTTCCTCCGTTCTCTCCCGCCTCCCACATCCATCATCCATCAGGACCTGGCCCCAACCCACTCCTCCAGTGTAGCCTGTACCTGGCCCTTTCTGTATTCTTTCTCTCTCCCACAGTAAACTCCTCCTCCTATTCCCCACATACTTGGACCCTCGAGTCCACTGCTCTTTCTGTCCCAAAGACACTATGAACACATCCTGGGGGCCTTCCACATGGGCTGTCTCTCCTGTTCACTGACCACATCACATTTGACTTAATGTCCTACCATTCCAAGATGGAGGTTCTCTGAAATCAAGAGACCACGTTTTATTCACCTGTGTACTTTGGAGCTTAGCACAGTGTGAAACGCATGAAGAACATCAAGAAATCGCTGCTAGACCCCAGCTGAAAAGGTTTTGTCTCCTTGATTGATCCATTCAGGATATCAGCTTTCTAGCTCTTCAGATTTTAATCAATTCAAAATTGAAGAGTCATTATTTCAAGTATACATGTGTGTGCATGCGTATTAAGTCACTTCAGTCGTGTCTGACTCTGTGTGACTCCATGGGCTGCCAGATTCCTCTGTCCATGAGATTCTCCAGGCAAGAATACTGGGGTGGGTTGCCATGCCTTCCTCCAGGGGATCTTCCCCACCCAGGGGTTGATCCCGCATCTCTTTTGTCTCCTACACTGGCAGGTGGGTTCTTTACCACTAGTGCCACCTGGGAAGCCCAATTATATCTTACAATTAATATTCACATGATAGTTTTTTTTTTAACAAATGTCCGTAATTAAGCTATTACTATCTGATATTTCTCAAATCCAAGTATTAAGAAAAATATTTTACACATTACAATTGTTGTTAGATGACTAGCAAGTCCCTGTGCTGTGCTTAGTCGTGTCCAACTCTTTGCAACCCCATTGACTGCAGACTGCCAGGCACCTTTGTCCATGGGGATTCTCCAGGCAAGAATACTGGAGTGGGTTGCCATGCCCTCCTCCAGGGGATCTTCCCAACCCAGGGATTCAACCCAGGTCTCCTGCATTGCAGGCAGATTCTTTACCATCTGAGCTGCCAAGGAAGGTCAAGAATACTGGAGTAGGTAGCCTATCCCTTCTACAGGGATAGAAGGAATTTCCCTACGGGAGAGCTTCCCAACCCAGGAATCAAACCGGGCTTTCCTTCATTGCAGCAGGATTCTTCACCAGCTGAGCTACCAGGGAAGCCCTACCTGCTCTCTCATTTCTTCCTGTCCTAGTACTTCTTAGCATTCCACATATGGCCACTGTCTCTTCCCAGACTCCAGTGCACAACCAGATTCTGGAAATGTGGCCTTCTCTCTGTGACCTGCAGCCTACACGGGGATGCTGATCCCCG
The DNA here is from genome assembly GCA_006408675.1 of Madoqua kirkii. Lineage (NCBI taxonomy): Eukaryota > Metazoa > Chordata > Mammalia > Artiodactyla > Bovidae > Madoqua > Madoqua kirkii. Next base: position 19,957 of record SJYC01009152.1, read on the forward strand.
GGTGCCTTTCCTTGTCGGCAAGTCCTTTCAGTCTGCCCACACTTCTTTTTATTTGTTTATTCATTGATTTTTGGCTGTGCTGGGTCTTCATTCCTACATTCAGGCTTTCTCTAGTTGGAGTGAGAGGAGGCTACTCTCCAGTTGCGGTGTACGGGCTTCTCACTGCAGTGACTTCTCTTGCTGCAGAGTGTGGGGTCTAGACGGTGTGGGTGTAACAGTTGTGGTGCACAGGCTTAGTTGCTCTGCAGCATGAAAGGTCTTCCCGGACCAGGGATCAAACCCCACGTCCCTTGTGTTACAAGGTGGCTTCTTAACTGTTGGACCACTAGGGAAGCTCCCTGCCCACACTTCTTGAAAGTCTTTCCAAAAAGCCCAAATGAGTGTGCCTCTTCTTTCCTCCGTTCTCTCCCGCCTCCCACATCCATCATCCATCAGGACCTGGCCCCAACCCACTCCTCCAGTGTAGCCTGTACCTGGCCCTTTCTGTATTCTTTCTCTCTCCCACAGTAAACTCCTCCTCCTCCTATTCCCCACATACTTGGACCCTCGAGTCCACTGCTCTTTCTGTCCCAAAGACACTATGAACACATCCTGGGGGCCTTCCACATGGGCTGTCTCTCCTGTTCACTGACCACATCACATTTGACTTAATGTCCTACCATTCCAAGATGGAGGTTCTCTGAAATCAAGAGACCACGTTTTATTCACCTGTGTACTTTGGAGCTTAGCACAGTGTGAAACGCATGAAGAACATCAAGAAATCGCTGCTAGACCCCAGCTGAAAAGGTTTTGTCTCCTTGATTGATCCATTCAGGATATCAGCTTTCTAGCTCTTCAGATTTTAATCAATTCAAAATTGAAGAGTCATTATTTCAAGTATACATGTGTGTGCATGCGTATTAAGTCACTTCAGTCGTGTCTGACTCTGTGTGACTCCATGGGCTGCCAGATTCCTCTGTCCATGAGATTCTCCAGGCAAGAATACTGGGGTGGGTTGCCATGCCTTCCTCCAGGGGATCTTCCCCACCCAGGGGTTGATTCCGCATCTCTTTTGTCTCCTACACTGGCAGGTGGGTTCTTTACCACTAGTGCCACCTGGGAAGCCCAATTATATCTTACAATTAATATTCACATGATAGCATGCTCACACTGTACACAACAGACATGCTCTCAAAGCTTGAGTAGATTAATATTTCTAATTCAAATGTTTAAAATTTAAGATAACTTGATTTATTAGTGGTGAGGCTTTTTATTTTTCTTTTGTAGAGCAAATGGTCATACTCTAGGTTATTTATTTTGGAAATACTACTTCTCTTACATCAGATTTACCTTAAGAAAAGTAACTCTATGTTATATTCTACAACACTACAAGTAGACTGAACTGAGAAGTGTCATTTTACTGTAAATATAAAAGTAAAGGCAACAATGTAACAGTTGTATTTTCTCTCAAGACAGCGCATCATCTGTGTGTGTTGAGCAGTTGGAGAAGGGCGGGGGCACGTGTTCCTCTGTCCCTCCCTGTGCTTCTCCTTCTCCAGCAGAGACGTTTACTGTAATTGGTTTTCCACATTTGCCAAGAGTCTGTTTCCTCTTAACATTTAACATGTTTAACAGAAGTCTTGTAATAGTTCCAAAAACAATAAAACCGGCCCAGCCATACAAATGATACACATACACACACGTTGGGTTGTTGTTGTTGTTGTTTTTAATCATGGCTTTGGTTTTGTTCTTTTCAATAATTTTCAGTGTCAAATCATGAGACAAGTAAAAAGGCTTCCTTCACAGTAACAAAAGCCTCGAAAGAAATGCCATCGAAGGGCTGTCTGCACAGAGGCCATCCGGGACAGAAGGGCCTCTCACTGTTCCGCCCTTCTTCGTAATGATGAAGTGGGGTTATGGTTCAATTTAATGCTGTGTCATCAGAAGGAACTAAAACTTGTTTGAGATGCATGCTTCTGATGCATTGGTGAGGCAGTCCTTAATTTGACAAAGTCCATTTCTCACACTGTCAAATGTTAACATAAAAAAGCAATGCTGTCTTCTATTTGATCCCACCCACCATCACTCCTAAAGGAAGGGGGTTCAAACATCCCTAAAACAAGTAGATGCTGGACAGGCAAAAACAGTGTAGATTTCTTTTTCGATTATGACTTGACTGAAATATTGCAAGTTGTATTATTATTAAAGCATCTTTATTTTAAGTGCTCCAAGGAGCTGGATTTAGGAAGGGCTTTGAAATCCCAGAGAGGAATCAGAGGTACTGACAAGCTGGAAACTGTGGCGCTGATAACAAAATCTCCTCAATCTCATGCAAGGCATTCTAACCCTGTCTTCATCAGTAAACTGGAATCTAAAAGATAACACTTTGGCAATAAAAATAAATAACCCTGGAGAAGGGATGTTGTCCCCTGTCACTGCAGCAGGGAGCATCCCAGAGCTGGCAGGTTTCTGTACCCCCTGACCCAATGCATGTCAAGGAAGCCTGTTCATACATTCCCCTATCCAGCCTGGCTGTTCTCTCAAGGAGCCCAGAGTTTTCTATCTGACCCCAATGGGCCATGAACTGAAAGCTCTCTGGTACTCCAAGCCTGTTGGGAGTGACCAACGGTTCAGCATCGGGGTGATCACTGGAAATGCAGAGGCGCAGGTGAACCACGACCTTCGGAATCTGAGCCTGCATCTGAACCTGATCCATGGGGTACCCCCCACCTCCCAGTTGAAGACCAAGCAAGAGCTGGTGAATTGGGAGCCACCCCTCCCCGCTCCCCGCCTGGATCCTGTGGGTGTCATGTGAGCAGCCGTGGCCCAGGAGTGGGAGATTTGAGGGGGAATAATAAAGGGGTACTTACCTCACAGCACCCCATCAATACATGGAGTTCAAATTATATCATCACCCGCAAGGTCAAAAACAAGATGCAGGTTTCTGTACCCCCTGACCCAATGCATGTCAAGGAAGCCTGTTCATACATTCCCCTATCCAGCCTGGCTGTTCTCTCAAGGAGCCCAGAGTTTTCTATCTGACCCCAATGGGCCATGAACTGAAAGCTCTCTGGTACTCCAAGCCTGTTGGGAGTGACCAACGGTTCAGCATCGGGGTGATCACTGGAAATGCAGAGGCGCAGGTGAACCACGACCTTCGGAATCCGAGCCTGCATCTGAACCTGATCCATGGGGTACCCTCCACCTCCCAGCTGAAGCTGCACCCATGTCTTAGGGTTGCTGTTTTAACAAAGAACTGGGTGACCCTGCAAGCCCAGCTTCTTTCCTGAAGCCCAGGCGCTGGTGGGCGGGGCCGTTCCGCCCTGGGCCCTGGGCGCATGCGGCCTGGTTCAGCAGGGAGGCTGGTACCCGCGGTCCTTGGCTCGCAGCCCCAGCACTCGCCGTTCTGTCTTGGGTGGCACGTAGCCTCTCCTGGGGGTGTGCTTCTTCACAGGCTGTTTTCATCCTCTGGAAAAAAACAGTCGTGTTGGATTAAGCTCCTCTCTCGACACCCCAACCCTAGTGTGACCTCACATGAAAATATATCATTTTTAAATAAGGTCACGCTCTGCCAGCCTCGGGGATGCGTAGGTAAGAATACAGGGGAGAGGGATGTGGGCAAGAGGGCAGAGCAGCCTGAAAGTCTCGCAGGATGTCTTTCCAGCCGTACTCTATGACCGCCCCCCCCTCCCATTTCAGTCCCGTGGCCCTGGAACAAGCCCCAAGTGACCCTGACCCAGACAAAGCCTCACTTGCCACCCAGCGCCATGGGCTCCAGGATCCTGGTGCGGGGCCCATCTTGCCAGCCCGCACTGCCCTCCAGCTGGGGAGGCCCCAAGGGTGCAGGGACACCGCCTCGTGGGGAAGCATTAGAATATAGCGACAGCGACAACGTCGCTGAACCGCGGCGCAACACACACTTTTATTGTTCTGAGGTCCCTACACCAACCTAAGTAGTTTCAGGCTAGAGGCTGTTCACTGACTCATTGAATATTTTTTCCTTTTTCTTGGCCTCGCCATGTCACATGTGGAATGTATTTCCCTGATGAGAGATGGAACCTGTGACCCTGCATTGGGATTGCACTGGACCACTAGGGAATTCCCATACTCATCAAATATTTGGGGCAGAGTTGGTGCAAAGCCTTGTATTCAGTGCTACAGGATTTGAGGGTTTTGCTATTAAAAATAAACATCAAATTAAATAAATTTGGGAAATGAATCCAAGGTTGCAAAGAGTTTTTTTTTTTTAATTTTGCCAATTATATTTAAAAATTGCCATCATAAAAGCAAGGACTTCAATTACTTTATTTTTATTTAAAATTTGCATTTCTTTGAACAGGTGATAGGAAAAAGTACTAAGGATGATCATGAAAAATAAATGTACCTCCCACAGGGGCAAACACTAATTCTTGAAAAAAGCCATTTCAACAGCAAAGAGACAAGAAAAAAATATTCTTAGAGAAAAAGAGATTTTTCCATATTTGCTTGTGTGCACCCGTGGCTGATTCATGTCGGTGTATGGCAAAACCAATGCAGTATTGTAAAGTAGAATAAAGTAAAAATAAAATAAAATAAAAGAGATTTTTCAAAAAAAAACAGTTGGAAAAAATATATGGATGAATAAAAATATAAGTGGGTGAATAAAAAAGGGAAAATATATTTTTTCAATATGTATTTATTTTTATAATATACTTGTATATATACAAAAATATATTTCAATACATGTTTTTACAATATGTATATATATTTTTTCTTTTTTCTTTATCCATTTTTTTAAACAAATATTTTTTACACTCCTCTTATGAATGGGGCATTGTTTTAGATGCAGAAGATAGATCAGAGTTCAAAACAGTAGAAATAGCATTCCCTGCCCTTTTGGACTTTATGTTTTGGTGAAAACTGAATCTGAAATTGAGACACAGGAGTTCAGGTAGATGAGGCTATAGGAAGGGCATGTCTCTGTGGCCAAGAGCCACCTGGAGGCCTGCAGGCCCCCGTGGCATGACGTCAGTGTGAGTTTAGAAGCAGCCCCCCTGCCTTGCCCAGGACTGGTCAGAGCCAGGCCAGGCGGGCCAGCTGAGGGTCTCCATGTTTGATGCTGAACAGACTCGAGAAACAGTGTCTGACAATTGGTCCAGGTGTGAGTGAAGATGCAGGAGATGGGTGTTGAGGCAGGGGTTGGAGTGATATTATGGGGCCGGGAAGAAAGTGATGTTTAATGTTTTGAAGGGTTTTCTGCTCATGCAAAGAAACCAGCTAAATCTGTCTGCTATTTGCATGCTTCCTTCTTCATTCTTCAAGCATCTGGGTGGGGCTCTAACCTAGGGAGCAGTTGAACTGTGATGATTACTAGGCTCTGCCTCTGGATTCTCCCATCAGGAGATCTGGTGAGAAGCATGCACCTCACCCTTCATATTTTAAAAAAATTAATAGACTTTAAAAATATGTGTTTTAATTGGAGGCTAATTATTTTACAATATTACAGTGGTTTTTGCCATACATTGACATGAATCAGCCATAGGTGTACATGTGTTCCCCATCCTGAACCTCCTTCCCACCTCCCTCTCCATCCCATCCCTCAGGGTCATTCCAGTGCATCAGCCCTGAGCACCCTGTCTCTTGCATCAAACCTGGACTGACGATCTGTTTCACATATGATAATATACATGTTTCAATGCTATTCTCTCAAATCATCCCATCCTTGCCTTCTCTCACAGAGTCCAAAATCTGTTCTTTACATCTGTGTCTCTTTTGCTGTCTCACATATAGGGTCATTGTTACCATCTTTCTAAATTCCATATATATGCGTTAATACAATGTATTGGTTTTTTTCTTTCTGACTTACTTCGCTCTGTATAATAGGCTCCAGTTTCATCCACCTCATTAGAACTTATTCAAATGCATTCTTTTTAATAGCTGAGTAATATTCCATTGTGTGTATGTACCACAGCTTTCTCATCCATTTGTCTGCCAGTGGACATCTAGGTTGCTTCCATGTCCTGGATATTGTAAACAGTGCTGTGGTGAACGTTGGAGTACACGTGTCTCTTTCAGTTCTGGTTTCCTCAGTGTGTATGCCCTGCAGTGGGATTGCTGGGTCGTATGGCAGTTCTATTTCCAGTTTTTTAAGGAAATAGACTTTTTTTTAAAATAGAAAGTTTAGGTTTATAGAGAAGTTTCCATGTACCTCCTCAGCCATCTCCATATCCCCTATTAGCATCTTGAGTTAGTGTGATAAGTTGTTACGATGGATAAATGCATACTGATATATTTATCATTAACTAAAGTCAGTGTATTGGGGGCTTCCTTGGTGGCTCAGATGGTAAAGAGTCTACCTGCAATGCGGGAAACCTAGGTTTGATCCCTGGGTTGGGGAGATCCCCTGGAGAAGGGAATGGCAACCCACTTCAGTATTCTCGCCTGGAGAATTTCATGGACAGAGGAGTCTGCCATGCTACAGTCCATGAGGTCGAAAAGAACTGGACATGACTGAGCAACTACTGCTACTTCAAAGTCGATGCATTACATCAGGGTTCACTCTTTGTATTGTACATTCTATGGGTTCTGATGAATGTGTAACGACATGTATCCAACATGGTAGTGTCATACAGAATAATTTCCCTGCCCTAAAAATCCCCTGTGCTCCACCTATTCATCCTTCCCTCCCCAAACCTCTGGCAATCAATGATCCGACTCTGTAGCTTTTGCTTTTTCCATAATGTCTTATCGTTGGGACCATCCAGATATGTGACTTTTCAGATTGTCTTCTTTCACTTAGCAATACACATTGAAAATTCTTCCACTGTTTTTCCATGCTTAATAGCTCATTTCTTTTTAGCATTGAATACTCTTCCATTGTCTGGATGCTTCACTGTTTGCGTTTCCATTAATCTATTAAAGGATATGTTGGTTGCTTCTGTGTGTGTATGTGTGTCTGTGTGTAGGTCACTCAGCTGTGTCCAGCTCTTTGCGACCCCATGGACTGTGGTTCACCAGGCTCCTCTGTCCAGGGGATTTCCCAGGCAAGATTACTGGAGTGGGTTGCTATTTCCTTCTCCAGGATATCTTCCCAACCCAGGGATTGAACCCAGGTTTCCTGCTTTGCAGGCAGATTCTTTACTGTCTGAGCCGCCAGGGAAGCCTGGTTGCTTCTAAGTTCATGCATTTATGAATAAAGCTGCTATGAATATTTGTGTGTAGCGTGTTTGTATGAACGTTAAGTTTTCAACTTATATGGGTCAATACTAAGGAGAGTTATTGCAGGATCATATGATCAGGTTATGTTTCACTGTTATGTTTTTATTTCAAGAAATTCTTTCCTTTATATAAAATTTCAAGTGCCCCAAAAAAGCATCATCACATTTTTATCTTAAAATATTATGTTGCATGCAATCTCTTCCTTGATATGAGTGTGTCAGTATTTGATATCACAACATTAAGCTAGGAATAAAATGTCCCCCTTCATCATTTTATGCACAAGTAAATCTTTAATCTTAGATGTTACTAAGCATTTGTATTTAATTTCTGCCACACTGTGCATATTCAGGATCTTAGTTCCCTGGCTAGGGATCGAACCTATGCCCCTTGCAGTGGGAGCATGGAGTCTTAACCACTGGACTTCCAGGGAAGTCCCCAGAGAACCCGTCTTTACATTGTCTCTAAGGTGGAAGGATGGGCCGGGGAGCCAATCAGTGCAATTTGTCTTGGTGACAGAACTAAAAGAGCCCACCTGCTGGGCAGGACACCATGTGGAAAACACAATTAGGCCATAGCAAGGACTCCCACAGTCATTATTTTTCAATGATTTGGATGCTGAATATGAAAGAATATCTCATTATATAATCTAGTAGCATATTCATATGATTCATTCTATTTACTTGGCAAAAATGCAGTATTTGCTGCATGTTCATTTACATTGAATTGAATCGGGTGCACACTGAGTGAGTATCTGCTGTTTATTCCTGGATGACATTTTATAGCTAAAAAAAATGAAAGGCTGTATTTTAGGATCATGAACCAGAAGAAGTATACAAGAGAAAACAAATAGTTGAAAAAAAAACATAAATGAGAAATGATTAAAATAAGTGGAAATCATAAAATGCCTAAGATTTGGTCAAATAAAAAGCAAAATGAGCAGAAATTTCCTCCCTAAAATACACTAAATTTAAAAATGCAGAAGTCAGATTAATTTTAGATTTTTGAAAACAAACTGAGCTCCTTAAACTTCTGTTTCTGGAATGAATGTCGTTATCATAAAAGTCCTTGCTGCACAGATAGACATATCTTATTCCTAGATGACAGCATTTATTCTCATAAAAATGTGGATTTTTGTACCAAATTAAACTGTACATTTAAAACAATTTTAAAAAATTAAAAATTCCCCATAGAATTTTGGGAGGTTTTGAGAGATGGTGATAACACAGAAATGTAGTCATCTGTGACATGATAAAAATGTCAGAAACAAGTCAAATACGCACATAAAAACTTTTGTCTGAAGTCAAAGCAGTTAAATGGAATGAGAGAAAGAAGAACTACTTAATAAATGACACTGAAACTAGAGATTTCAAGTTGCCAAAAGTGTATTTTTTAAATGAAAATTCCCACTGTCAGTAACTGAGTACAGGAAACAGAGAGCTCTCATGGTCTGGTGGGAATACAAATTGGTACATTTCTGGAGGGAAATTATGTGTAGAAAAGCTTTAACAAAATCTATACTATTGTTGAGTCAATGGGCATGAGTTTGTGCAAACTCCTAAAGACAGTGAAGGACAAGGAAGGCTGGTGTGCTGCAGTCCATGGGGTCACAAATAGTCGGACACAGCTGAGCGACTGAACAACAAGAATTACTGCCTAAGGGCGAGTGTGCCTCATCGGGCAGGCCTGGGAGCTGAGGTCCTGGGAGCAGTGCTCACCTGTGAAGGAGGGGCCCTTGGCTGGGGCATGTCCTGTTTCTCAGAGGGTCCCTGGTGGGCAACGAGCCTGGGGCACCTGCAGCAGCAACACCTCTGATAACGCTGCCCATCACAGGCATGGTGTCCTCTTCCCTTCGATTCTGCAGGTCTTCACTGTACCCCTGACATCCTCTTCCTTAAAACTCTCTTGTAACCAAATCTCTTCTTTGTGGGGTATCCAAATTTGGAGAATAGTTTCACAGTTTTCTTCTTTTGTTTACATTCTCTGCAGCAAATAGATCACACTTTAACAAGTTATAAAGGAAGGCAAAGATTTTTGAAAAAAAGGAATTCACTGGGGACTTCCCTGGTGGTCCAGGGGTTAAGGACTTCATCTTCCAATGCAGGGGGTGTGGGTTTGATCCTTAGTTGGGAAACTGAGATCCCACATACCTCGAGGTCAAAAAACCAAAACACAACCTGTAACATATTCAATAAAGACTTGGTCCATATTAAAAAAAAAAATCTTAAGAGAATTCACTGGACTTCTAGTCGAATGAGATAGATTGAATACATGCATTTACCTCCTCCCCAGTTAGTTATGTTGCTCAGTCGTGTCTGATTCTTTGCAACCCCGTGAACTGTAGCCCACCAGGCTTCTCTGTCCATGGGATTCTCCAGGCAAGAATACTGGAGTGGTTGCCATTTCCTTCTCCAGGGGATTTTCCCAACCCAGGGATTGAACCCAGGTCTCCTGCATTGCAGGCAGACATTTTAACCTCTGAGTCACCAGGGAAGCCTTACCTCCTCCCCAAGGTCTCAGCAAATGGCATTAAAGATAAATGGACAAGCACACAGGGCAAAGAGGAAAGGAAAGGAAATTGGCTGTGTACAAGAAATGTCCACAGTACTCTGACTGAGTAGAGGGAAGGTCTGTGAGCAGGGAGCCAGTCACTGGGGAAGGGGAGCTGGAGGCAAGAGGCTGGCTCCCATCATCTCCCACTGATGCTGAGCCGGGGTGCCCATCTCCATCCCTCTGAGCACAGGGCCTGGAGATTGACCGGGATGCCAGGCACCACAGAGCAGGCGAGGAGCCGGGCTGAGAGCTCCAGGGAGGGGACTATAGAAGGGGGCGGGCGGGATGAAGGATGGTTGTTTTCACCTTATCCGTCTTTCTTTTGTTTACTTTTGGCTGCGCTGGGTCTTCACTGCTGCAGGGCTCTTCTCCAGCTACAGCGAGTGGGGGCTGCTCTGGCTGCAGCGCTCAGGCTTCTCGTTGCAGTGGCTTCTCTTTGCGGAGCACAAGGCCTAGGCACGTGGGCTTCGGTAGCTGCAGCACAAGTGCTCAGTAATTGTGGCTTGCCGATTCTAGAGCACAGACTCAGGAGCTGTGGTTCACGGGCTTAGCTGCTCTGCAGCATACGGAATCTTCCTGGACCAGGGGTGAAATCCATGTCCCCTGAATTGGCAGGCAGATTCTTATTCACTGAGCCACCAGGGTAGTCTGACTATTCATCTTTTAAAAAGCCTATGTGCAAGCATCATTTTAATCTTAATAAAATGCTGAAGCCATGTTTTTGTTATTTAAATGCAGGAAAATCAGAACCAGTTTGGCGCCAAGTACTATCAGATCATCAGACTGATTCACACACACACACTTGTCCATCATAGATGTGGTCACGATAGCCACAAGGTAGAAACCGGCCAAAGGCCCACCAGTGACTGAATGGACAAGCAAACTGTGGTTGATCCACTCAATGGAACAGTATTCAATCAGAACCAGGAATGAAGTACTGATGCATATTACAACATGTATGAGCCTCAAAAACATGCTTAATGAAAAAATCGGACACAGATGGCCACATAACATATGATTCCATTTATATGAAATGTCCAGAATGGGTAGATCCACAGCCATAGGACACAGATTAGACGGTCACCAGGGGAGGGTGGAGAGGTAAGGGAGAATAACAGATGAATATGTATGGGCTATCCTTTGGGGATCATACTGGCCTGTTCACACCCCATGTGACCACCAAAGCCTAGCTTCATCATAAATACAGGTGAGGCTGATGAAAGGGCCCGTTGGCTCCCTTTCTTACTGTCTAAAATCCACAATCCAAAACCACATGGGTTATGGACTGAATGTGTAGCTCCCCTCCCAAATTCGTGTTGAAATCTTAAACCCCAGTGTTTTAAGATTGAGTGTGACCTCATTTGGAGAGACAGTCTTTACAGAATCCGTCCAGTTACAATGAGGTCATTAGGGTGGGCCTCAATCTATAAGACTGGTGTCCTTGTGCAAGGAGGAAGTTTGGATTCGAAGACAAACACAAAGCAATGATGATGCGAAGAGATACGGGGATGACAAGGCCATCTCCAAGCCAAGAAGAGAGGCCTAGAACAACCTTCCTTCACAATCCGCAAATGGGATTAGCTCTGCTGACACCTTGACCTTGGATTTTTAAGCCTCCAGAACTGTGAGATAATACATTTCTGTCATTTAAGCCCCACAGTTTACAATGCTTTGTTATGACAGCCCTAGCAAACTAACAAAACATTGCATGATAATCCTTTTTACCTTAAAAAGCTCATTAGTTGCATAAACACATCACCTATCATGTAATGGCTGGTTGCATGGAATAAACTTGTGGTCCCCTGAGACAGTAAGTTTCCAGTGGACAGGTCCCATGAACAGGTAGCTTTGTCGCCAAAGCCCCTGACAGAACATCTCTGACTGCAGTCCTTAGCAAAGGCTTTCATAATTCTGATTGCAAAGAGGATGCTGAATTTTAGTGCTTTAACATAAATCAGCACCAGCTTGAAAGCCAGATATGACGCGAGGTATGTATATTTGTATTGGCCACTCCCAACACACACACAGGTGCATGAAAAGACACAGCCAAGGGCTCATTCTGCGGCCAGTTTTCACGTTCTTATGTCAATTCGGTATAGCAGCTCCCGGGGACTGGAATGTGGCAATTTGAATGCAAAATTGATTGTCAAATATAAGACTGCAGCAGTTTTCTCCCTAGTGACCACCTCACCCTCCAGCTAGTTGTCTTCACTTTTGTTCTGGATGCTCCGTACCTTGTTGGCAATATTCAAATGATCAAAAATGATCTCAGGATCCCAAACAACCCCTCTTGATCGGCTTGCACCCCCTTTAATTTGTTCTCCCTTGCTTATTTTCACAACAGGATGTCATTGCTGAACTTATTTTCTCTCCACTTCCACCGTCAGCATCATAATCGTAAGATCACTCCTATACACATTTGACACCTACTTCAATTTTAAACTGAATTCTGGGCTTAAGTAACATTAAAAACTGTATCTTTAACATTGTATCGAGGAAGTCCTGCGTTGGATCTGATTTTTCATGCAATCTCTATGTACAAATGTTTCATATTTTGAATAGCAGCTGGATGCGTAAATTATTCCAAAGTAGGAAACTGAAAAAATAATATTCTGCTTCTCTCAGGATGACTTCTACATGTGCCACACAGTGAGCAGGTGGTACATTTCCATGAGTCCAAAGCTTCAACATGACCTTTCACCGAAGAGACACAAAATGTCTTTGAAGGGACAAAAAATGTCTTTATTCATCAGATATAAGGGATGTATTAATTTCCTAGGGCAGCCGTAGCAGAGTGCCGCTGAGTGCCTTGAAATACCAGGAACTTATTCCTTCACAACTGTGGAGGCTCAGCCCCTGAAGTCAGGAGCCGACAGGGCTGTGGCCCCTCTGAAGCCACAGGGGTCTCATCTGGGCTGCCCGTGGCTTGGCGGCCAGCTCTTGGGCTCCTGGGTTTGAAGCTGTCTCGTCACACAGCCTTCTCCCTGTCTTCACATGTCCACAGTCCTCCTTTAGTATGACTTCATGTTAACTCATCAGATCTGCAGCCATCCTATTTCCAGAAAAAGACAAATTCTGAGGGACTAAGGGCTAGAACTTCAGTATATTATGGGGGCAAGGATAGGGGGCACGATTCAACCCATTGAAAGGGGATAGGGTAAACCACGTTATGTAACTTTTGAGGGCAACTCATAAGGCAGCATTTTTGTTTGATGGATACAAATTCTTATTTACAAGAAAGTGCATACTGCACATTGTTTAGTCGCTAAGTCGTGTCCTAATCCTTGAGACCCCATGGACTGCAGCCCGCCAGGCTCCTCTGTCCATGGGATTCTCCAAGCAAGAATACTGGAGTGGGTTGCCATTTCCTTCTCCAGGGGGCCTTTCTGACCCAGGGATGGAAACTGTCTCCTGCACTGCAGGTGGATTCTTCACCACTGAGCAACCAGGTTAGCCCACACTGCACACAGGCACAAAGAATTACAGAGCAGGTACCCCTGTGACCCCCTTTCAGGCCAAGTCCCCATGTGACCACCAAAGCCTAGCTTCATCATAAATACAGGTGAGGCTGATGAAAGGGCCCGTTGGCTCCCTTTCTTACTGTCTAAAATCCACAATCCAAAACCACATGGGTTATGGACTGAACTGTGTAGCTCCCCTCCCAAATTCGTGTTGAAATCTTAAACCCCAGTGTTTTAAGATTGAGTGTGACCTCATTTGGAGAGACAGTCTTTACAGAATCCGTCCAGTTACAATGAGGTCATTAGGGTGGGCCTCAATCTATAAGACTGGTGTCCTTGTGCAAGGAGGAAGTTTGGATTCGAAGACAAACACAAAGCAATGATGATGCGAAGAGATACGGGGATGACAAGGCCATCTCCAAGCCAAGAAGAGAGGCCTAGAACAACCTTCCTTCACAATCCGCAAATGGGATTAGCTCTGCTGACACCTTGACCTTGGATTTTTAAGCCTCCAGAACTGTGAGATAATACATTTCTGTCATTTAAGCCCCACAGTTTACAATGCTTTGTTATGACAGCCCTAGCAAACTAACAAAACATTGCATGATAATCCTTTTTACCTTAAAAAGCTCATTAGTTGCATAAACACATCACCTATCATGTAATGGCTGGTTGCATGGAATAAACTTGTGGTCCCCTGAGACAGTAAGTTTCCAGTGGACAGGTCCCATGAACAGGTAGCTTTGTCGCCAAAGCCCCTGACAGAACATCTCTGACTGCAGTCCTTAGCAAAGGCTTTCATAATTCTGATTGCAAAGAGGATGCTGAATTTTAGTGCTTTAACATAAATCAGCACCAGCTTGAAAGCCAGATATGACGCGAGGTATGTATATTTGTATTGGCCACTCCCAACACACACACAGGTGCATGAAAAGACACAGCCAAGGGCTCATTCTGCGGCCAGTTTTCACGTTCTTATGTCAATTCGGTATAGCAGCTCCTGGGGACTGGAATGTGGCAATTTGAATGCAAAATTGATTGTCAAATATAAGACTGCAGCAGTTTTCTCCCTAGTGACCACCTCACCCTCCAGCTAGTTGTCTTCACTTTTGTTCTGGATGCTCCGTACCTTGTTGGCAATATTCAAATGATCAAAAATGATCTCAGGATCCCAAACAACCCCTCTTGATCGGCTTGCACCCCCTTTTAATTTGTTCTCCCTTGCTTATTTTCACAACAGGATGTCATTGCTGAACTTATTTTCTCTCCACTTCCACCGTCAGCATCATAATCGTAAGATCACTCCTATACACATTTGACACCTACTTCAATTTTAAACTGAATTCTGGGCTTAAGTAACATTAAAAACTGTATCTTTAACATCGTATCGAGGAAGTCCTGCGTTGGATCTGATTTTTCATGCAATCTCTATGTACAAATGTTTCATATTTTGAATAGCAGCTGGATGCGTAAATTATTCCAAAGTAGGAAACTGAAAAAATAATATTCTGCTTCTCTCAGGATGACTTCTACATGTGCCACACAGTGAGCAGGTGGTACATTTCCATGAGTCCAAAGCTTCAACATGACCTTTCACCGAAGAGACACAAAATGTCTTTGAAGGGACAAAAAATGTCTTTATTCATCAGATATAAGGGATGTATTAATTTCCTAGGGCAGCCGTAGCAGAGTGCCGCTGAGTGCCTTGAAATACCAGGAACTTATTCCTTCACAACTGTGGAGGCTCAGCCCCTGAAGTCAGGAGCCGACAGGGCTGTGGCCCCTCTGAAGCCACAGGGGTCTCATCTGGGCTGCCCGTGGCTTGGCGGCCAGCTCTTGGGCTCCTGGGTTTGAAGCTGTCTCGTCACACAGCCTTCTCCCTGTCTTCACATGTCCACAGTCCTCCTTTAGTATGACTTCATGTTAACTCATCAGATCTGCAGCCATCCTATTTCCAGAAAAAGACAAATTCTGAGGGACTAAGGGCTAGAACTTCAGTATATTATGGGGGCAAGGATAGGGGGCACGATTCAACCCATTGAAAGGGGATAGGGTAAACCACGTTATGTAACTTTTGAGGGCAACTCATAAGGCAGCATTTTTGTTTGATGGATACAAATTCTTATTTACAAGAAAGTGCATACTGCACATTGTTTAGTCGCTAAGTCGTGTCCTAATCCTTGAGACCCCATGGACTGCAGCCCGCCAGGCTCCTCTGTCCATGGGATTCTCCAAGCAAGAATACTGGAGTGGGTTGCCATTTCCTTCTCCAGGGGGCCTTTCTGACCCAGGGATGGAAACTGTCTCCTGCACTGCAGGTGGATTCTTCACCACTGAGCAACCAGGTTAGCCCACACTGCACACAGGCACAAAGAATTACAGAGCAGGTACCCCTGTGACCCCCTTTCAGGCCAAGGGACAGAACACTGCTACACCAGAGATGCCCCGCACACCCCTCCTTCAGCAACACCCCGTCTAGGGCTCATCCAGCACCCCACACTGCATCTCGTCATGTTCGTCTCCTCCAATCTGTGACTGTTCCTTATCTTTCACAGCCTTAAATTTTTTCTTTGGCTATGCCACATGGCATGTGGGATCTTCCCAGACCAAGGATCAAACCTGCACCCCCTGCAGCACAAGTATGGAGTTTTGTAAATCACTGGACCATAAGGGAAGTCCGCAGCCTTGATAGTTTTGAAGCGTACTGGCCACTTACCTTGTAAGATTTTCCTCAGTTTGGGTTTGTCTGAGGTTTCCCCATGGCTGAGGTTATACATTTTGGGCAAGAATTCCACAGCATCGTGCTTTTTCATACTATGGAGGTCCAATCATTAGTTTTTATTTCGAGTCCCTGGTACATTATGCTTGATTTTGGTTATTTTCAGAGTATGTAAAATATTACTATAGTTTTGAGTCAAACAAAAATGTATATTGAAGGTGCTACTTGTCCCAAACACCCCATTCCCATTCCTCACTTGCTACTCTGAACTCAACCATTCTCTGTAGGTAACCAGTCTCTTTAGTTTTTAGTTTATCCTTGTATTTCTTCTGCACAGATGAGCAGGTACATACATATTTTCTTCTACTGCCTTTCTTATTAAAGGATGGCAAACTGCAGACATGCTTACATGTTGCTTTTCTCACTGAACATTATATCCTGGGAATGACGACATGAGCGCCTAGAGCTCTCCCACACACTTTATACAGCTGTGGACTGTATCCTGTTCACTGAATCACTATTGCGGGCATTTAGGTCATTTTCCAGGATCTCGTCATTACAGCCAGTGCTGCACTGAGCAACCTTGGGTACATGGGCTTTCGCGCTGCTGGAAGTTACCATCCGGTACCTTCCCACAAGTGGGAAGGCCAGGTCAACAGCTACGTGTCCCCTGGTTCCATAGGGATTGCGAGCGTCTCTCCAGGAACACAAGACGTTTCACCAACCGAATGTGTTGTCATACATCTATATTAAACTTCTTCCAGTCTCATAGGAGAGAAATGTTACGTTTTAATTTGCATTTCTCAAATTGTTTGAAGTTTATTTTTTGGCAGCACTGCGCAGCATGGGGGACCTTGTTTCTCTGGCCAGGCGTCAAGCCTGTGTCCCCTACACTGGAAGCATGGTCTTTAATTTGGCTAGGACTCTTTGACACAATGGGTCTTCACTGAGGCATGTGGGATGTAGTTCCCTGACTAGGGATCAAACCCGGGCCCCCTGTGTTGGGAGCAGAGTCTTAACCAGGGACCACCAAGGAAGTGATAAGTCCTGTTTTTGAAATACGTTTTAGGGGCACTTCTGTTTATCTTTTTTTGGTGAACCTTTTCCTAGCAGGTTTTTGCCTCTTGTCTTTCAGTTTTTAAGAGCTGACCTGATGATTTTCCAAAGCTAATGAATGAACACTAAGTATATACACTGGCACCTTATTTCCTATTCTGACTCCAAGCAAGTGAGCCCTGTTGTCTAGTATACATCAACACGACACGAGAAACTCTACTTCTGGGGTTAGGCTCTATTCTCATTTGAATACCGAAGCACATGTGAACTCTTTCTAAGAAACACAGGGAGGTATAGTCAATTACATATCATGGAAGATGGTCATCTTTTCCATTATGGTTTCCTTTTTGTATTATTTTTTAACTCAGTCAAACCTTCAGCTGCCAACCTTAGTACTGTGCTTAGATGAGGCTTCACTAGCTACGAGAAAATAAATGTTTAATGTTTTCCAAAGCCAAACAGAATTTTTGGAGTGATTAGACATTTTGTATCATATAAATTCCTACTCTCCTATTAGAAGAAAATTATGGACTATTTTCCTGTGACAAGGCTACTTTTAAAAAGTATATATACACACGTATGTATAACCAAATCATTTTGCTGCACACCTGAAACTAAAACAATATTCTAAATCAACTATACATCAATAAAAAATTAGTAAGTGTATGAAGATAGTTTTGCTTTCACATATTGTTTGAATTGTGTATCTAATTATATGCTACTCTTTAAAAATCTGGTCTTAACTCAGCTTTGTTAAATCCAGAAGGCAAATTATAATGCTGTCTTTATGAAGATTACCACTTTGTAATGTTACATGTTGAGACAAGTTGTATTTTTTAGTGACTGATTTTCTAGCTCGTAAAACATGTCCATGGATGCTACAAAAATTGATCAAAGATCATTTAAGACTCAAAGTTTGAAAGGTTCAGTTCCAGGCGTTGCCATTACATTATTTGTGAAACAGGAGAGCAGAGGCCAGACAGCAAGGCTGCTCTGCTGACTGAGTAAAGGATTCACCACACGTTTCTAACGGCAGGTGAGGCGTGCAGAGAAAGTGGTGGTAACACAGAGAGGCCCCTGCTGCCCCAGTCCCGAGGCAGGGAAGGCTGTGTATGGGGGTTGCATCTGAGGGCTGCAGCTCTTCTTAGGGCTTTCCTGGTGGCTCAGATGGTAAAGAACTCGCATGTGATGCAGCAGACTTGGGTTCAATCCCTGGGTCAGGAAGGGATCAAGAAGGGAATGGCAGTCCACTCCAGTACTCTTGCCTGGAGAATCCCATGAACAGAGGAGCCTGCGGGGCTGGTCCACAGGGGCGCAAAAGTCGGATGCGACTAAGCACACATGCACACTCCTCTTAGGTTATTAAACACGTGCTTTGTTGTTTTTTTACCATTACTTTCTGTTTTTATACTTGATTTATAGAAGAATTAGAGGAGACAGCATGGAAAAGGAATATGTTAAGCTTCTGGAAAAATTAATGGCAGTTGAAGAATCACCTTCTTCCTGGTTAGTGGAATAAGTCCTTGTTGTTTCAACTTGTCCTGCCCACCACCGATGACTGAATGGGAAGATTGGGAATTTGGTAACACCACTTTCAGGGAAAAATAAGTAGAGTAAAAATACTCAGGAACCTCGATTTCCCCTCACCTTTCCCTCTGCCCTCAAGGAGCTTGTTAAAACTAAGAGAGCATTAGCTGACTTCTCCCAAGAGCAATGTCAAAGCTTGGACAGATTGCTGAATCTTCCGGAAAGATGGGCAGAAAGCTAAAGTCAGTGAGTAGATTGAAAGTAGCTGGTTTCATTCTTAAAAATACTTGTTTATATATGTCATCAATAACAAAGAATTTCAATACTGTTGAAAAGATTTTTATCATTCTAGCAAAATTTTTAAAAAGGGTAGTGTTAAAACACTGACCCTTTAAAAAAAATATGCTTAAATACACTAAAAAATTAACTCCTAAAAAAGGATGTGGTCATAATAAAAAAAAGAACATTTTTATACATAGGATTTTATTTTGCACTGCTGTAACAATTTCATTATAGACCAAGGGAGATAAAAGAAAAAGGGTAAAACCACCACACTGAGTAAATTACTAAAGCTTTTCTACATTTAACAGGATTTTCCATCTGGTGGATTTATTGTCATATCCCCTTCAAAACAGACAAGATGCTTACCATATTTTAAAGATTATAGGTTGCCACTGAAAGAAAAATTTTACACAGTTCACTGTACATCAAGGTTGAAAAACTGTCCTGCATGAAAAATATACTTAGAAATCATGTGAATAAAAGGAAAAGAAAACATTATTGTTAAAGAAAGATTAAAGTCCTCGCAACGTGCCATCTACACGTGGACACTCGTTCCTCCTGGAGTCGCTCAGGTGGAGGAGTCCTTGCTTCTGCCCAGCTCTCTCATCATACTGTGTTTCTACCCAATGGGATACGTTAAGGCAAACAAATCCTTCTCTGAAGAGGTCTTACAGAAACTGTGGACAAATAGCAAACTTTTGGCATTAAAACAGGTTAACACAACACAGCCTTTAGTAATAATGTACATTTAAGCATATTTCTCTTGGACTAGTGACAAGGAAAAACGAACATGCTTGTTAACAATGTCAAAAAGTTTTAAAATTCAGTGTCCAAGCAATTCCTAACGATGCTTCTGTAGCTTTAAGCTCTAAACAGTATAGAATTTATGCAAATGCATTAAAGAATTCAAGCTTGGCAAATTACACCCAAGCAGGTTATTAAACTATATATACAGAAAGTAAATGATAAATACAGAATTAAAAGAGTCCTTCTGTTTTCCTTAGAGCCTTGAAAATTGACAAACTTTTGAGGACAGTTCTATAATATTAAACATTAGGTAACCACGCGTGTGGGGAAACCTAACTCCACAAACTGATTTAAAATACTCAAGATGACTCTGTAGTGTTTCATACAATTCAGTTTGTAGGTAGGGGCACGAGACAACATTTAACAAAAATAATCACATCAATTGACCTAGAAATCAAATGCAAATAGATATGAATACAATCTCCAAAATCTGTCTTTTTAAGTGAACATTAACCATTTATTCAAAGTTATACAAGAATTTGAAGGATTAAAGTCTTCTGTGACATAAAGCCATTTCAAACAGTTTCATGTCTCAGCTGAGCGGGAGGAGAGGGTGAAAGGATAGGTGAGCAGCCCCTTTCGGGCAGCAAGACCGGAAAAACAGACTCAACAGCAGCCTCCGCCAGCCTGCTGTCCTCCCTGACTGCCTGCGTGTGTGGCATTGGTAGCAGCATGCTGAGGGCCAATTTTAATGCCATTTGCCTGCAATAAAAGAGAAAAGGATAATATAAAGGTTGAGTTTAAGAAATCCTTTGGTTTCTTAATGGTACAATATTACCAAACAACTAAAATATATTTTTAAAACACATCTATTAAGCAAATTTTTGGCAACAATTAAGACAGTATCTCTCAGGGAATGTTTCTTTCATTTAAAGTAATACTGCGGAAATATTCCTGAAGACAATTCCTTATCATGGTCAGGTACTAGGTTAACAGAACCGGAGTGCTGCTTTTAAGGGAATTCTCACAATGGAGAGACTGTTTACAACAAAAGCATTAAAGGAGGAAAATGTGCAAATCTTAGGCCGCTCCCACACAGCGGACAATCTTTCCTCTAGACAGCGTTTCTGCTCCATGTTGAATCAGCTGTACAGGCTAAGGGCATATGAGTGTTCTGTGTCATCAATAATTTCTATGATCCCCAAAGACATGGCAGCTTGCCAGGAACCCACACACAGAGTGGTTCTTTCATTCATCAAACTCACACTTATGCCTTAACCCTCACTCCCTCAAGTGGATTTTACCTAAAAATACAACGCACGGAGAAAAGTAATACAGTAGCTTCAGAAATTAAGCTCTTAAGGAAACTTGACGTCACAGTAAATCTCAGATTTATAGTGCTTGGCAGTTGTTCTGCAACAGTAGTAGCCTTGGGGTTTCTGGCACTGGCTCAGTATTGACAGCAGCTGATGTGGTTTCTTTTCGCTCTTTTGACTCCTCTTTAATAAAAAGCATGCCCTATGGCTCATTGGTTTTGCCCCCTCTGGGCTGGTAGCAACTTCTTGAGGAATCAAGGAGTCAGACTTGGCAGTAGGCCAAATAAATCGCACGGCCTGTTGGCTCCTGACAGCACGTTACAATCAAAGCCGCACCAGGCACAGTAAAGCAGTCAGCTACTATATGAAACCAGGCAGACACGATGAACGTGCCCTTTTTCATAGAGGCCCAATTACTGTTCAATTTATACGGCATTAGTCTCTGAATGGTGTCGCCGTGAAATTAACTCAAGATCTACTGCCATAGAAACTTTATCACTACAGATTAAAATTTATCACTACAGATTAAAAGAACTCAAAAAATCAAGTACTTTTTGGAAACCTTGGGTGAACTGCTGCTTGTTTTAGCAAAGAACACTGAGGCAAATAAAAAGAGCCTCTTGTGTCCTGGCCAAGAGACACACATATAATGTCCTCCCAACACAGGGCCTTCCTCACTGCACCTGGGAGAGGCAGAAAGGGTTTCTCTCGGAAGCAAGAAATCCTAACATGGACTGGCAAAAACATTTATATAAAAGTAAATAATATACCCTGTTCACATAAAAATCCTAAAATAAGGATAAATGCATAGTGGGGATTTAGGTCAAAATGATGGCTTTTGGTAAACACTCTGAATTATTTGCTTCAAATTTTTATATTTTATCCTAATCATGTTGATCAAATCTGGCTCAGAATAATTTTACAAAAAGAGAGAAAAAGAAAAGCTACCCACAAAAACCAAACAACCAGCGCCAACTGCCAATTACATGTATTAACTTGGTCTCCTGAAAACACGCTATGCTGAACTGGGAGTAATTTCCAAATTGGGCATTTCCCTCTTCCACACCAGACAACAGAGAGAGCATCCTGCCCTAGGAACATTTTGCACATGCACATTTACACACTAGGAAATTATTCCCCAAAGCAGGCGACACCATATGGATGTGTGGATCAAAGTGGATTTTCTTCTCTTTGGAGGATTTCTATTATTTTGCACTGCTTGCAATAAATGGATAGGGTCACTTAATCTGTTTTCATAGATAAACTGATGCTTTACAAAACAAAGATTCAGCTATTAAACAACATATAACAAACTTTCAATTACATGATTATAAACTAATGTTTAACTGACAGCATAGATCCATTTTAGGAATTTTTTAAAACATAAATTCTTGACTCCAAGTAATTAAAATTCAATTCCAGATTAATTATTAGACAATTACAGTTATATGTTTATACCTCATTATTAATGTCAA
>SJYC01009153.1:0-31620 GCA_006408675.1 Madoqua kirkii
TCCTTCTTGTATTTTTTCATAAATTTCTTTTGCTGTATTAATAAATGCCTGAAATATAAGATAGAGAAATTAATTTAAATTATTTAAAATCACACAGTAAAAGAATATATATAAAAAGGTCTATAAAATATCACAATGTTCAACATAAGAAAATCAACCAATGTAACACATCATATTAATAAAGGACAAAAATCATACGGTTGTTCTAATAGATGCAAAAAAAGCATTTGACAAAATCCAACACCTTTTCACAATAAAAGCATTCAACAAACTAGATATTGATGGGGACTTCCTCAACCCGATAAGCCATATCTAAGAAAACCCAAAGCCAGTATCAGACCCAGTATGAAGTGTGAAAGCCTCGCCTAAGATTCAGAACAAGACGAAGATGTGTGGGAACTATCAGTCATAAAGTAGAAACAACACACCTGTTCACCAGCTGGTGAATGAAAAGCAAAATGTGGTGCAATTCATACAATGGAATAATATTCAGCCCTAAAAATATAAAGAACTGATTCATGAGATAAGGTGGATGAACTTTGTGAAGTAAACTAAGCCTGATATGAGAGGTCACATAATACGATTCCATTTACGTGAAACGTGCAGAAGAGGTCAATCCACAAAAGGAAAATAATTACTGGCTGCCAGAGATTATGGGAAGGGAGGAATGGAGTGATGAAAAAACTCTGGAAGACAGTGGAGATGGGCGCATGACTCTGAACATACTAAAATCCACTGAATCACACCCTTTAAAAAAGGGTGAATTTTATGATATGTGAATTATATTTCAAAAGAAAAAAAATCATGGCTGGGGAAAGGGGAGGCCAAAACTTAAGAACAGCACACATGTGAAAAACACATCAACTAGATAAGCTGCACAGACACCCATGATGTAACTAGCTTATTCTTGGAGGTCACTGTTCCACACAGGATCCTGTTTGCCAGACAATGTGTTACTGAACATACAGTTCAGAGGGGAAAGATTCAAAGAGTGCTTATTATAAAAAGACAAAGGCAGTTCAACTTCTACGCCATGTTGACTCAAGTTTCATCCTTTTCTCACATAGCATACTACTAAATTAATTCAGAAACAGCCTACATTTATGTTAAGATAATAAGATATTTTACAATTATTCCCAGTGCTACAGGAGATGTATACAAACTCAGCTTTTAAACCACCAGATTTGAGAGATAATAGTGTTAATATTATCTTCAATTAGCATTCTATGAAAATTCATAAAAGAAGGTTGTTCTCCACTACTACTGACACAGACAATTCAAAATGTAAAAAGTAAACAGGTCCATGGAGCAGAACACATCATACCTTCCATCTTTTCTACACTGGAAACGACTGACTGCTGAACTTGCCACCAGAGCTTTTGTTTCCTAATTAACAGGACTGATATGTTTTCACCTTTAAAGGCCTTACAGCTCCCCAGAGTAATCAATCTCCTGCAGCTCAATTACTGCACCAAGAACACACCAGTCGGTGCCGAGACGTGCGCGACAGTGGCGGGGCACAGAGGTATGAATATGCATCAGCTCAAAGTGGCTGATCGAATCATCAGAGAGGGTCATGAGAACTTGCAGCAAAATAATGAGAAGAATTAATCACTGCAGATTCACAAGGCACTCAGGAAGCCAATGTGCTTTTCATGTGTGCACACTGGAGTTACAGTGAAGGAGAAACTGGCTTTCAGCCAGCTATGAATTGATTCACATTCCTCAAAATGGAGGTTATCCTTGTAAGTAAGGGAAAACCTAACTCTATTTCCAATAACATGTCAATTACAGTGATGGCCAGGCTAACTAAACACTGAAAGTCAACAGATCCATAAATTCAGAGCGTTGGAATCCTTTTCAGGGGCACCCACACTGTGTATGTTTCATTAGAACATCAGACAGAACTACAAGGTCGCATAAATGAGCTATAACTTCATATAAACAAGGATTGTTATTATGAAGATCATTACATGTGCCAATGGATGTAAATAAATTGACTTTTTTGCCAATCTGTTGATGAATTTACTTTAAAAACTGGCTTAAGAAAGCTACATTTTTATTTATGCTAAATTTTCTAAGTCAGTATTAATTTTATCACTTAAATAGTACATTAAGCAAGCACTTTCAAGAATAGTTGTACTCAATGGATGTAGGATGTATTTTATATCTGAAAGATATGCAATTAACTCAATTATAATTAAATATAACAATTATCTTCTATAATTCCTATCATCTCAATGAAATATTATTTAGACAATACTACATTTACTTGTCATCCAACTCTGATTACATATTAAAGACATTAAAATAAAAATATTTTCCACTTCTTTCAGCACATTATAGAGAGGATACTATATAAATGGATTGGTTCATTTACATCATAGCAACGATTAACAGTTAATATATATTACTAAGTGATTAATGATCAATTTTAACGATACCTTAAAATCAATGTAACAGATGTAGGCAGTAGTATACCTCTTTTATGCACTGAAATTGAGTTCCCAAATATAATGGCACATTAACCAAATACTGTTAAGTTTTAGTAGCGATAAAACTTTTAAGAGAAGAGCCTTGCCTGTCACAGATAGTAACTGTCCACTAAAGCTGCAAAGCATTTCAAAACTCAGAAAGACAAGAGATACATTATCTGTTATAATACTTGACTAGAATTTTATTTCATTGTTCATTTCACTCTAGTCACTAAAAATCAATCTCCATATATATTTTCCTTTTTTTGCTGGAGGATAATTGCTTTACACTGCTCCTACTGTACAGCAGTGTGAATCAGCTGTATGTATACACATATCTTCTCCTTCTTGAACCTCCCTCCATCCCCCATCCCACCCCTTCATATATATTTTTTAAGGAACAGATGTAATAGTCTGAAATACCTCTAGAACACAGAAAAAATCGACAAAGCCTTTATACCAGGCTCATGTTTTGCTTTTATTTTTTTTCAGTTGCACTGCATTGCATGCACCATCTTAGTTTCCTTTCCTGACCAGGGATTGAACCTGGGCCCCCAGCAGTGAGTATGCCAAGTCCTAACCACTGGTCCACCAGGGAATTCCCTTTTATGCTTTAATAGGACAGTCTTAAATTGAAATTCCTTCCAATTTTAAACATCATTTTAACTAGTTTTACTTTCTCTATTCCCCAGGCTACCTAAGCAAATTATGAAAAGGAAGGGAAAGAAGACCAGGAAAGCAAGTGAGTGAGAGGGTGTGTCTTGAGTGGCTGGTGGGGATGTGCATGTGCGGTGTTGGGGACCAAGCCAGGCTCTGGATTGGCTGTGGAGCTGTGGGCCTGTGCAGACCAGGCTCACAGCTCCTGATGGAAGAGGGCACCTGTTGACCAAGATGGCCCAAGTCATCAAGGAGAAAGAGGCTCAGGATGTGCTGTTTAACGTAAAACAAAACACATTTTTGAAATGCCTGCATCATTCCTACAGATTTCAACGTTACCAGAGAAAGACTGTGTAACAATTAACTTATCTGGAATAGTTATTTCCTTACTCTCAGAAAAATGAAGCAAGATGATGGCAGAACTCCAAAAAATTTTCAGCACTAGTTAATTAACATAATACTTTGAAAACGTGACATCCTAAAGATCATTGCAGCTTTCTGCAACACATTAAGTCAGAACCACAAATGTTACATTCATCTCTATTTCATGTTTCAAATAGTCAAATCTGAATAAATAGGTTACAGGACAGGAAAAAAAACTGCTGATAAACTGATGTGAAAGGATTTCATTAGGCCTGTGAGACAACCCAGGCACATCCATGGTTAAGAAGTATAAACCGATTTCCTTGCATCCAACCTACCCTGGCGAGGCCTGGCCTCCCATGCAGGGCCTACGCCAGCACCTGAAGCCCAACTTTCTCCGTTTCCCATTAGCTCTCCACTCTGCTCTCCTTGATTAATTGCCGTGTCCAGTTCCTTACTCTTATTAGCCATTAACTGCCTTCCACTTCAGACACTTATCTTTCAACCCCTGGCAGTAGTTACCTGAGTGATGCTTGATAATACCTTGCCTTAGTGAGGTTAAGTTTTCAGGAATTTCTATAGCACAAATTAAAATACATATAACCACAAGAAATAAAGCGTATATCCTACCTGGCCTTTATCCAAGGGTACTAACTCCATTGTTGACTGAGCTGGTACTTCTCGGGGTATGGATGAAAGGTTTGGAGATAAGGATGATGTAGATAGATCCTACTGCTGCTGAACTGAACCAGTTTAGTCAAAAGGATCTCAGCATGAGTGCTGATATTTCAGCTGCAGATGCAGGGAAAGTAAAGCCTCTGCCCTGCCTGACAGAGGCAGGGTGTGTGCAGGGCAGGATGGGGGCAGGGCCGGCTGCAGACAGTGCACCCAGAGGCCTTCTCAGCCAACAACAGGGAGCACAAAGGGGAACACGGGATCATGGTTTATTTTTATTAGGGGTTTTACAGTTTTTAAGGCAAAATATTGAAAATAAATTGTCTACAACAGAGTACATTTAAATGACTTCCTTGTGTAACATGCTGCCACCTGGTGGCTAGAGAAAAGTTACAGCATCTGTTAGGTGAGAATTCAAAACAAACAGAAGTGCCTCAGTTTTACTAGACATCTAGAATAGACATTAGAGAGCAAAGTGCCCTGTAAAATAAGCCACTTCGGTTCTCCCTGAGAACTGGGAAAAGGAACTAGAGTGTTGCTGAATTCTCACCTCTACTGCTTAATCAGTGCCATGGACAATACTGGAGTTGACTTGCCAAAGCTTCTATTAACCCATGTGTACCAAGTATTTACTGTATGGGCCGGTCACTATGCTAAGTGATTTACACAGGTTCTCATTATTTCTGAAAAGAAGTTCAAAATATGTGTAAAAATGAGGAAGTTAATTTTGTGGGTTGAATCCATACCTGTAAGCTTGTTAGCAGAACAGAAGATGGGGCTCTGAACCAGGCTTGGGGTGGGGGGGTCAAAGGCCAGTGTCGCCTCTTACTACATGCAACCTCTCTGTAAAATGGAGGCCACAGCGATGCCTACGCCACAGACTTGTTGGAGGAAGAAGGTTAGGCACTGAGACCAGTGCTTGGCTTGTAGGTAGACCTTGGCACAGCTCCTACCACCACAGGGATATGTGGGCAAGGGATAGCTATGGGAACCACAGAAGCAGCAGGTACATAGGAGCAGAACCCCCAGTGAATTAAAACATCCTGATTAAATAAAACTAAGTATCAAAAGGTAAACGAGCAACACATAATGTGCACACAGTGAGCCCTCAAGAAGAAAGTGCACTGAGATAAGACTTTGATATTATGCAGAGACAGGACAGTCTTGTGAAAAGGATATAGGACTAGAATTCAAGATGGGGCAGTTTACACATGAAGCTTCTTCAAATTCTGTGACTGATTCCATCTGCTTTAGCTTCAAAGGGAGAGGCCTCCCACACACAATGACTCCTAACGTGTTTCACGGACACCCTCCGCAGGGGCCACTGTGGGGGATGAGTGAGGAAGGAGGCGGCCACTGGCAGGAGAACCAGGGCACAGCCCCTATTCCACAGGAGAGCCATTCTGCCTTCTTTCTTTCATCCAGTTTCCTGTGTTCTACTAGAAGAGAGAACAGCTGCTCAATCTACTGACCTGTAATAATTCTAATTGTACAAACACCACAGACTGAGCTGCAAAAGGAGAAATGACTTGCCCAAGAACAGGCAGGCAACACTGGAGCAGAAGCAGGATGAAGATCCTGCCCACATTTATCCTCTATTAGGATTTCTTATCTTCAATACAACTCAAAGGAATTTTCATTTATTTTGCTTTCGTGGCCATTACAACTGAACATAAAAGCACACACTTCTCATATCCTTTAAAAAAAACCTTCTAGCTAGCTAGAAGTTGTTTTGGATGGCTAACTTTGTTTCTGTGTTGCTTATAACACAGAGATATATTTAATTCTGTGGTTAATTTAGTTCTTCCATTCAACAAGCGTGCTGAAACCTGATTTATACCAGGCACTGAGCATGCAGTCGCATCCTCAGGTACATGCACGTTTTGATCTCAAGGATGTGGCAACACAGGACAGATGTAAACCCAAGATTGGAACACAGCACAGCAACTTCCAAACAGCTGTTTAAAAGGCTAATGCGGCATGACTGCTTCTACTGGTAAAAAAAAACTGTCCAGAGAGAAAGCCCCGTGAACGAAGGCCTGAAGGATAAGTAAGCTCCCACTCATGTATTGAAAATGAAAAATCAGGGGAGGAAAGAGCACCCTGGACAGAGGGGCAGATTTTAAGCTTAGTTAACGTGGAAGCTGGAGACAGTGAGCCATGGGAGATGAGGATAAAGAGGTGCCCAGGGAACTCTGAAAAGGGAAGAAGTCTGGGGACAAAATCAGAGGGCAGCTTAGAGGAGGAGTTAGGAGGAGGCAAGGCTGGTGACAGCAAGGCCAGTAAGGAGTTTAGGACAATAATAAAGGTAAGAGGTGAAGGCCTGACAAACTGTCACAGCGGCAACCAGAATAGAAAGCAAAGAGCAAACTTAGTATCTCCTCAGGAGAAATTAACAGGACTTGATAAAGAACAGGGAAAAGAAGATAAGATGTTTAAAGATGACTCCATTTTTGGCTTAAGTGACTGAGATGGAAGGGTATGTCGTGATTAAGGTTTTAAGGAGGGAATGCAAAGTTCATTTAAGACACATGGAACTCTGCCGCTGATGGGGAAGCCTTGAGAGCTGGTATCTATAGAATCGTGTGAATGTTTAAGCACGTGACACGCACACAGCAGCACGACTGTCTTCAGAAATGTCCAGCTTCCCTGGTTTAGAAGCAGAGAAACCGGACGCAACTTTGAAAAGTTAGTCTGGTTCTGATCATTCCTGAAGTTCCCTAGGATGATGGCCAAACAGGGGATGGAGGGTAGAATGGAGGGGGTGGGGGGAAGAAGAGAAACCTTCTAATCTTTGGAAGGGAGCAGTAAACATTTTTTACACTAAAACCCCCTAGAGGGATGCTGGGAACTTGCTAAGGTCAGGTCAGATTTACGGTGAAAAGCCCTGTGGAGAGTACATCATTCGAAATGCCAGGCTGGATGAAGCACAAGCTGGAATCAAGATTGCCGGGAGAACTATCAATAACCTCAGATATGCAGATGACAACACCCTCATGGCAGAAGCGGAGAAGAAATAAAGAGCCTCTTGATGAAAGTGAAAGAGGAGAGTGGAAAAGTTGGCTTAAAGCTCAACATTCAGAAAACCAAGATCATGGCATCCGGCCCCATCACTTCATGGCAAATAGACGGGGAAAAGGTGGAAAGAGTGGCAGACTTTATTTTGGGGGCTCCAAAATCACTGCAGATGGTGACTGCAGCCAAGAAATTAAGACATCTGCTCCCTGGAAGAAAAGCTATGACCAACCTAGACAGCATATGAAAAAGCAAAGACACTATTTTGCCAACAAAGGTGCATCTAGTCAAAGTTATGGTTTTACCAGTGATCACATATGGATGTGAGAGTTGGACCATAAAGAAAGCTGAGCACCAAAGAACTGATGCTTTTGAACTGTGGTGTTGGAGAAGACTCTTGAGAGTCCCTTGGACTGCAAGGAGATCAAACCAGTCAATCCTAAAGGAAATCAGTCCTGAA
Source organism: Madoqua kirkii (assembly GCA_006408675.1). Lineage (NCBI taxonomy): Eukaryota > Metazoa > Chordata > Mammalia > Artiodactyla > Bovidae > Madoqua > Madoqua kirkii. The sequence goes on from SJYC01009153.1 coordinate 7,645, forward strand.
TATTCACTGGAAGGACTGATGGTGAAGCTGAAACTCCAATACTTTGGCCATCTGATGTGAAGAATTGACTCACTGGAAAAGACCCAGATACTGGGAAAGACTGAAGGCAGGAGGAGAAGGGGACAAGAGAGGATGAGATGGTCAGATGGCATCACTGACTCAATGGACATGAGTTTGAGTAAGCTCTGGGAGTTGGTGATGGACAGGGAAGCCTGGTGTGCTGCAGTCCATGGGGTTGAAAACAGTCGGACATGACTGAGCGACTGAAGTGAACTGAATGGCCCTGTGGAATTCACGACACTGAGTACAGGGCTAAGGGGTCAGCAAACCCCTCAGTTTACACCCACATTCCAGCTCTACAAAACACCTGTTCTACCACTTACAGCACAGCCCAAGGCAAGGATGGTGTCATCTCATTTGGAATTCAGTCTGTAGATCTCCAAGTACCAGAGGCGGACACTAGTATTAACAAGAGGCCTTGAAACTGGTCTTCTTGGTTACTTAAGTCTTATCATCACGTGCTTCCCCCCAAGACACAGAAGTCCACTGATCCTTCAGGTTAGATGGCCTGGCAGATTACTACAACCTGTCTCTGGGTTAGCACGCTGTATTTTCAGTTATCATCTTGGCTCTTATCTTTAGAACTTTAGCACTAAATCAGGAATTTCCAGCCCTGATTTTTTAACAGTTTAAGATATTTTTAATTACTAAACTTTTGCCTCAATTTTTTTCATATTTATGTATTTGTCCGGTTTCCCACAAATTTCCAATCTTAACTTTAAGCAAAACTGATGAATATAAGGAAAAAATCACCCATCAAATGGCTAAGAAACTGGGAAGAATATCTAACTCAGTGACAAGAGTTTGACAAATAATATTGCACTGACACCACAATCACCTTTGGGTCCTAGAAGGAAGGCAATAATGTCAAGTTTTGGTAATTACAACTCTGAGAAAAAGAAATTTTAATGTAGAGAGGAAATACAAAGAGAAAAACAAGTTAGGAATTATAGAAGCAAATATATCACTTCTAGAGCATTTGGACATCTTTAGAAAGTTGGCCTGCTGCTTCTGGGAAGGGGTACTTTCTCTCGCCTGCTGTAATCTTTGAGGCAGTTATTCCTGGGTCTAAAAAGCCCTTTCAAACCACTAAGACTCCAGGTAGCTACCAGAGGAAGCTCCCATTCAAAGGAGAAGCCAGTCTATTCATCAGTGTTTTCAAGAATCTCACAGGTTTTAGAACACTTAGGGCAAAGACGGTTTTGGACAGAATTCCTGCAGGTTAACAAGCGGGACCAAAGCAAAAGTTGACGAAAGACTGCAGCAAGGGGAGACGGGCTAAAGAAATTAAGGAAACACTTAACCATCCACACGTTTACCTACCGTGTGGGGAAAAAACGGTGCTAGATATCTGGAGATGCCAAGATAAAAAGATGGTCTAGGTTTTCAAGGACTTCTGTCCTTATGTTGAGCCAACGTGGAAAACAAGAGTCGTGACGGAGTCATGAGAGTGTGAAGATGAAGCCGTGGCCAGAATGGGGCAGGCATGAGTAAGCAGAGAAACAAGCACCTCAGGGGGGCTGTGTGGATGGTGGGTAATGGTAGAGGGGGTGGGCTGTGTGTGCATGTCCCGTGTCACAGCATTCCATGAGGAGGAAGGAGACTCGACGACATCCTTGGAGGCTCAGGTTGGAAAGGGGGGATTTCAAGCTTCGAGTAAACTTTCTGTGGATGCACTCCGAGTTTAACACAAAGAGCAAGGAGGGGAGGACGGCAAATGAAAGGCCTGTCTTCCAAGCCAAGGAGTTTGATTCTGAAGTGGTGGGGAACCATTGGAGGGTTTTAATAAAGCTGGAGAGTGACATTCAATTTTCCTTTTTTAGAAAGGTGTTATAGGCAAGAGTGTGGAGGACTGAAAAATGAAGATGGGGAGTCCAGTTAGGAAGCGATCATAGACGAGGAAAGTGTGGAGAGATACTTAAATTAACAGGCAGAAATAGTAATACACAGGTGGAGAGCAACACATAGTAACTGAGTGTGAAGAGGCAGGGAAGGGGGTGCTCTGGGTCACAGGGAAGGGGACTTCGCAGCCTAGAGGAGAGGAGGGGCAGCAGCAGCGGAGCTGGACACACAGTCTAAGAAGGGTATTCCTGGGTTCAGGTGATACCTTCAACATGGGAATAGAAGACAGTAAAGGAGTCTGGGAGGCACAGATGAGAAGAAGATGATGATATCACGAGCTAAGAGAAAAGAAAGGTTATAGAAGAGTGAGTGGGCGGAAGTATCACATACCCCCAGGGACTGTTAACGTAAGAAGAGAAAAGATTTGTTAGGTGAGGCAACTAGGAGGTCCAGCAAGACCCTGGCTGTGATGGCTGAAGTCAGACTGGGAACCTAGCTCTGAAAAAGAATGAGGAAACAGAGTGCGGTATGCAGGCTGCTCACTGCAGTGACTTCCCGTGAGGCAGAGCACAGGGTCTAGGCCCAGGGCTTCGGCAGTTGCAGCTCTCGGGCTCTGGAACACAGGCTCAGTACACATACTTAATTGCCCCACGGCACATGCAATCTTCCCAGACCAGGGCTCAAACCCGTGTCCCCTGCATTGGCAGGTAGATTCTTATCCACTGTGCTTTGATGAAGTCCCCTTTTTGTGTGATTATAGATGATACTGTATTTTATATTTCGGTGTTCATTGTAGATATATAGAAATACAGTAGATTTAAAAATATGCCTTGTATACCATGAACTAGGACTTCCCTGGTGGCTCAGACGTTAAAGCGTCTGCCTCCAATGCAAACCCGAGAGACCCGGGTTTGATCCCTGGGTCAGGAAGATCTCCTGGAGAAGGAAATGGCAACCCACTCCAGTGTTCTTGCCTGGAGAATCCCATGGACTGAGGAGCCTGGTGGGCTGCAGTCCATGGGGTCGCAAAGAGTCGGACACGACTGAGTGACTTTACTCACTTACTCATTCATACCATGAACTTGCTGAACTAACCTATTAGCTCTAGTTTATTTTGTACATCCCTTGGCCAGAGGACTGGATAAGGTTAGTTTTCATTCCAATCCCAAAGAAGGGCAATGTCAAAGAATGATCAAACTACCACACAAAAGTATTCATTTCACATGCTAGTGAGGTAATGCTAAAAATCCTTCAAGCTAGACTTCAACAGTACATGAACTGAGAATTTCCAGATGTACAAGTTGGATTTAGAAAAAGCAGAGGAACCAGAGCTACCAGAGATCAAATTGCCAACATGTGCTGGATGAGAGAAAGCAAGGGAATTACAGACAAACATGTACTTCTGCTTCACTGACTATGCTAAAGCCTCGGACTGTGGAAAACTCGTAAAGAGATAGGAATACCAGATAGGAATACCACCTTACCTGCTTCCTGAGAAACCTGAATGCAAGTCAAGAAACAACAGTTAGAACCAGACATGGAACAATGGACAGGTTTAAAATTGGGAAAGGAACATATCAAGGCTGCATACTGTCACTCTGCTTATTTAACTTATATGCAGAGTACATCATGCAAAATGCCAGGCTGAATGAATCACAAGCTAGAATCAAGGCTGTTAGGAGAAATATCAACCACCTCAGATATACAGATGATATCACTCTAATGGCAGAAAGCAAAGAGGAACTAAAGAGCCTCTTGAGGAAGGTGAAAGAGGAAAGTGACAAAGCTGGCTTAAAACGCAACATTCAAAAAACAAAGATCATGGCATCAAGTCCCATCACTTCATGGCAAATAGATGGGGAAACAATGATGGACTTTATTTTCTTGGGCTCTAAAATCACTATGGATGGTGACTGCAGCTATAAAATTAAAAGACGCTTGCTTCTTGGGAGAAAAGCTATGATAAACCCAGACAGCACATTAAAAAGCAGAGACAACACTCTGCCAACAAAGGTTTGTATAGTCAAGCTATAGTTTTCCCAGTAGTTATGCACTATGGAAGAATTGGACCATAAAGAATGCTGAGTGCCAAAGAACTGATGATCTTGAACTGTGGTACTGGAGAAGACTGTTGAGACTCCCTTGGACAGCAAAGAAATCGAACCAGTCAATCCTAAAGGAAATCAACCTTGAATTTTCATTGGAAGGACTGATGCTGAAGCTGAAGCTCCAATACTTACGCCACTGGAAAAGACCCTGATGCTGAGAAAGACTGAAGGCAGGAGAAGGGGATGAGGGTGAGATAGTTGGATGGCATCAATGAGTCAATGGACATGAGTTTGAGCAAATTCAGGGAGATAATGAAGGACAAGGGAGCCTGGCGTGCTGCAGTCCAGGGGGTCACAAAGAATCGGACATGACTGAGAGACTGAACAACAACAAATTCTTGGGATTTCTACACAGATAATCATATCACCCACAAATATAAACAACTTATTCCTTCCTTTTTGAGCTGTATGCCTTTATTTCATGCCTTTATGCCATGTACTTATATCTTCTGGAAGGAACAAAACAGAACACCACAACTTTCTGGATTGACACTTACTCTCAAACCCAATCTGAGGTATATGAGGCAAAAATAAACCCCTGAAAGGGAACCCCTGATGCATCATTCCTCAGATCTCAGGGTCTCTAGCTGGTTGGCCTTCTTCTTGCCACCTTTCTGTCTTCTTGTAACTGTTTTACATATAATGCTCAGAGTTTTAGTTGTACTCAGCAGGAAAAGTAGGTGGAAAGTCAGTCTACTCCATGTTCCCAGATGCAGGAGTCCTTTGGTTATTATTTTCATGTTCAATTAGTTTCTAAGTTGTGTACAGATTCAAGTTTGATTTCCTTTGGATCATAGAATGGATTTCCATCTTATTTTATCATGAAACATTTTTAGCTTTTAGGTAAGATCTCACATGTTAAATTATGCAATGCTTATCTATGAATCCTTTAAAAATGGAATTTAAAAAGATTATCTCTTAATATCCTTGGCTTCTGAGAGGCAAACTGATTAAGAAAAGTGCTCTCTCAAGAGTGTCGAAAATTCCTGCCCTGATCAAATTTAAACAATTATTTTCATTGTTAACCACAGATACAGAATTTTTGTAAAATGCTGTAAAAACATTAATGAAATATACTTTATTTAAATGTTCAGTCAAATGACAATAGTAATTTTCTACTTATAAATAAATACCTATTGTGACTTGTTAAAAATAAGAAAATGAACACAAAGGCTTCAGAGTTAAAACTAGAAATTCAGAATTACTTTCCGGTAGTGGCTGTCTTGTCATTTGACTTCATAGGACAGCTCTTTCATAAAACACAGACAATTCTGGGTTTAAGGTTCTCAAAATCAACAAGAAAATCCACTGTTAATAACCAATAAGGATATGTTTCATATGTCTTGAAACCACCACAACACACTAGCCCCTCCAGTTTCAAATCCAACACCTCTAGGAAAGGAATGCATCACTCAAACAGGCAGCTTTCTGTCTATTTTAAGTTAAACAAGAGGACAGAATGGATTTCTCTCTGGGTTTGCTGTGTAAAGTAAAACATTTTCATATGTCTTCAGGTTGCAATTAATTGGTAACACAGGTAAAGCATTAGCTGGGGCCTGTAAGAAACATATTAAGGATAATCACAGAGCACCTCATTAAGTGGAGATGAGCAGGAAATCTTACCTAAGAATTCTTCAGTGAAAATACCAATGCTGCTAAACTACTATAGTCAACTTCTGGGTTCAACAGGTAATTAGACGAGGACTATTCCTAATAAATATGTACTCACTGTTTAGTATGTGGAAGGCATAGTGCTAGCTGTAGCCTAGGACCCCTATCCTTAAAGCAAGTGCTTCTCCCCTGCAGAATCCCTTTCTGCAGCTGCTTTTAAAATTCTTACCCAGAAGGCAGAAACTGCAGCATTAAGCTGTGCAAACTACATATTTTCTTAAGTCTCACTTCTCCTTTTTATGAACTAGAATGTAGTCATACATTTACCTTAGAGAGGATTAACTGCCTACTCCTGCATGTGTAGTAAATAAATACCATATCCCACATACACAAAGCACAGAAAAATATGGTGTGTTCAGAAAACTTCCACAGTTCAGGCTGACAACAGAAATAATTGAGTACCACAAATCTTATTTATTAAATATGTTCATGTTGTGTATAATGTTACATAGCAATAATACTTCCTCTATTTAAGCAGAAGTGGATGCAAACAGCTACAAATGTTTAGTGTCTTGAAACACTTGCAAATTTCATTACTGTTCTTTTTTTTCCCTCTTCAGCCACATTAAAAAAGATTTTAGGGAAAGTATATACAGAGATCTGTTAAATCATTCTGACTTCAAGAAAAGGGTCAGAATATAATTTAAGAATCTGATATAACATGAATGTTACAAGGTATTTCAAAGGAAAGAAATTTTCTACTTTCAACAATTATCTGTGTCTAAAAAGCTTATGGGGTATAACCAGCAAATGATTAACAAATGATTGCTATTATGTAGGATGATAAACATTTTTAAAAGGCCTTTTATTTACCTCTTCTACATTAGAAGCAGTCTTAGCAGAAGTTTCCATGAAGATAAGTCCGTGTTCTCGTGCAAAAGCTTCACCTTCTTCTTTTTTTACTTCTCTTCTAGATTCTAAATCACTGAACATGGGAAAGAAAGGGCTCAGTTATCAACCAACACAGTACAATTAGATTCAAAGTTGTGCTGACCATTCTCCCAATTAATTTTTCACACATAATAATCAACTGCATTATCCTGCGTATTATAGGAGTCAAAGTGCACACTGCTGAGCTTCAAAGAACTAACAATCCAAGCAAAGAAAGATTCTAAGTTAGAGTCCTAGAATGCTAAAACCAGAGAAACTCAAAGGGAACATCAAGCCTCAAATCCCACCTTTGAGTACAACAGGTTCTGAAAGAAGGGAACTATCTTATGCAACATACTGAGAGCAAAAGTTCACTAGACTCCTCATCCTTCAGCCGGACTCAGAGTCTGAATATGATTAAAAATAAGTCACACAATCCTCAGAAACTACAGGAAGTTGACTGATAAAGTTCAAAGTACTATTGGAACATTTATTATTATTCATCCTAGTTGGTTTAATTCCCAATAAAACTGTTAATGAAAGAAGGAAGAGAGAAAAATAGAAGTCTAATTTAGAAATTTTGGATAGAAGTACAGTATTCATTTTTATCATACTGGAATTGTATTAGTTAAGGTAGGGGTAAAAAGTAGCTGTCTCTTCTTCAAGTATGTTTTATTGTAAAAAAAAAAAATTAAACTCAGTCTGCATAACTGGATGAAGATAATCTATCCAACAGGATCTGGGGACAGACCACTCATCAAATCAGATATAAAACACCTCAACCGCACCCACCCTGGCCACCTCATGGAGCTTATATTCTAGCAGGAATAAAAAATAATGGTTGGGGTACACCCTCAACAATGACATGGCAGTGTACTACTGTCAGCTCCCTTACCTGACAATCATTCTTAAGACTTTTGTTATCTGAAATTAGCCTTAAGTTACACAAAATCTTTAAGAAAATACTTTGCCTTAACTGCCCTTCATCCCATTTTATGTGTTCAGTTCAGTTCAGTTGCTCAGTCGTGTCCAACTCTTTGCAATCCCATGAACCACAGCACGCCAGGCCTCCCTGTCCATCATCAACTCCTGGAGTCCACCCAAACCCATGTCCATTAAGTCGGTGATGCCATCCAACCATCTCATCCTCTGTCGTCCCCTTCTCCTCCTGACCTCAATCTTTCCCAGCATCAGGGTCTTTTCTAATGAGTCAGCTCTTAGCATCAGGTAGCCAAAGTACTGGAGTTTCACCTTCAACATCAGTCCTTCCAATGAACACCCAGGACTGATCTCCTTTAGGATGGACTGGTTGGATCTCCTTGCAGTCCAAAGGACTCTGAAGAGTCTTCTCCAACACCACAGTTCAAAAGCATCAATTCTTCGGCACTCAGCTTTCGTTATAGTCCAACTCTCACATCCATACATGACCACTGGAAAAACCACAGCCTTGACTAGACAGATCTTTGTTGACAAAGTAATGTCTCTGCTTTTTAATATGCTGTTGAGGTTGGTCATAACTTTTCTTCCAAGGAGTAAGCGTCTTTTAATTTCATGCCTGCAATCGCCATCTGCAGTGATTTTGGAGCCCAGAAAAATAGCTCCAAAAATAAAGTCAGCCACTGTTTCCCCATCTATTTCCCATGAAGTGATGGGACCAGATGCCATGATCTTACGTTTCTGAATGTTTGTGTATGCCACATTTTATTTAAATAATCCCTTATTTGGGGATATTTCAAGTTACTCACAAGTTTTCCCTACCAGTATCTCTGATGATGTCTACATTTGCAAATGTTATATTAGCAGAGGGTTAAGGATGTGTACTATATATAAGGGGTTGTTTGAACAAAAGAAAGTGGCACTTGGGTGTTCAGTTCTTCTGTTTTAGTACGCATTTCTTCAGTTTTCCAGGCATAAAATCATATTATTGTCTTTGAGTTTTCACCCCATTAATCCCACTTAAATCACTTTTACTACTTAAGTATCTTTCTTTCCTAAACCATTTCTTAACTTATGCTTTCTTGTTTAGGGTATTCTAATCCTTTAACTATTAAAAACTTTCATCTTTGTAGACTCTGCTTTCTAATTCCTTGTATAATCAATTCCCAATGCCACAGTTAAGAAAAATCTATGTCATCTGTCATTCTGACTAGGTCACTATCTTTCTCAAATGGTTCCACCGGCTCCCTACAGGTTAATTCACCTAACTCAAAAATGGCTTACTCTCTGTCTCCAGGTTTACCCCAATTCCCCTTATCTGATGATAATCCCATTTATCTCTGTTCATTGCCCATTCACTCTTTGAATGTCATACATTTTTTCCATAGCTAGTGTATCCTAAAGAACTACCCTTCTACAATCATTAGAAACATGTTTGGTATACACTATAGTTTGCTCTTTCTTTTCACAACTGAACTTACAGGCAGCAACCAAATTTAAGCCACCTAAGTGGCTTCCCCGGTGGCTCTGTGGTAAAAAGCTGGCCTGCCAATGCAGGGTTCACTCCCTGGGTTGGGGAGATCCCCTGGAAAAGGAAATAGCAACCCACTCCAGTATTCTTGTCTGGCAAATCCCATGGACAGAGGAGCCTGGTGGGCTATAGTCCATGGGGTCGCAGAAGAGTCGGACATGACTTAGTGCTGAACAAGAAGCTGCCCAGTCTCGTTTTAGACACAAGGAAAACACTGGTAAGATAAAAGTGTGGAAATTTTCTTTATTCCTCAAATATTCTCCTCTTACTATTTCACACATATGGTAGTATAAATACTTCCACATTACTGAATACAAAGACCAAAGCTTCCCTCCAATAGCCTTAATCTTAAAAGAATTTTGATATCTGAGGGGAATGACAGAATCAATCCCCCATGGATATGGAGGGACAATTGTATGTTCTCTTAACAGCAAACCTCAATCAAAATAACACTAAAAAATTTTAATCTACTCAGTATAATATTTACTTGTTATGTTACTTTTTAAAAAACAGCTTTATAGCAATATAACTAACATTAAAAAAATACATTTAATAGAAAACTTGATGAGTTTGATATGTGTATACCCCATGAAGCCACCATTCCCCACTGTAATTCACCTGTTCCTTCCCCTGTGCCCTAGGCAACTAATGATCTGCTTTCTGCTATTAAAGAACAGTCTACATTTGCTAGGGTTTTATATAAATGGAACAACATTCCTTTTTCATCTTTTTTCTCAGGTAAATACTTAGGAGTGAAATGGCTAAGTAGTATAGCAAATGTGTGTTTATTTCCTAAAGAAACTCCTGAATTGTTTTGCAAAATCATTGTATGATTTTATATTCCCACCAGCAGTATGAGAGTTTCAATTTCCTCTAAATCCTTGCCAATAGTTGTTAAGTTGATCATTCTCTATGTAAGTAACGTTTGCCAAAATCAGAATCCCTAAAATTTCATATGCTTTCTTTTAGTTTTTTGTAAAATATCTTTAGCTGTTACATTGAGGTCTATAATCAATTTCCAGTCAATTTTGTATATGGTATGAGGTAAGGATCAAGGTTAATTTTTTGCACATGGCTATTCAATTGTTCCAGCTCCATTTGAAGAAAAGATTACCTCTTCCCCTACTGAACCATGGCATCTTTATCAAAAAACAAACTATATATATAGTATAGATTGACTTCTGATTTCTCACTGTTTCACTGATCTATGTCTATCTATGCCAATATCAGTATTACAGTAGTTTTACAATAAATCTTAAGTCACTTTACTGAAACCAGCAAATCCTCCAATATTAGCTATTCTATGACCTTCACGTTTTTTAAAAAATTTAAAACTCAGCTTGTCAATTTCTACCTGCTTAAAAAAGGCTGAAGCATTTTGATTGGGATTACAATGAATCTGCAGATCAACTTGGGAAAAGCTTAAAAACAGATCAATTTGGAAAAATCTTAAAAATATTTATTTTCCAATCCATGAACATGGTATATCTCTCCATTTATTTATGTTTATTTTTTGGACTAAAAGATTCTACAGATAAGAAAGCAGTCATCTAACAGAGGAAGTTTACAAAGACTATGGTAATTACAGTTTAGAACTGGGAAATCAAACAGCTGTGAAAAAATATATTTTTAAAATTGTTTAGAGATTACTTATTTTTTGAGACACAGTTGACATATAACACTATAAGTTTAAGGATACAATGTGTTGACATGAAGCATTTACATAACACAATATGACTACCACTGTAGCATCAGCTAACACTTTCATCACATATGTGTCATTTTATTTTATGGTAAGAATGTTTAAGATCCTTTCACAGCACCTGGTACACAGTGCAGTACCGTCAACTATAATCACAGTGCTATACATGAGGCACTCAGAACTTACTCATCTTCTAAGTACAAGTCTGCACTCCTTTAACCAAAATCTCCCCAATCCATTTGTTTACACTACTCTCTCACTATCCCTTTACTATCTAAAGTATCTGTGGTGATGATACTCTTTTATTCCCAATATTGATTATATATGTCTTTTCTCAGTCTTCTCAAGAGCTAGCTTTTAGTTTTACTGCTTTTCTTTTTATTAACCTCCTTATTTATTTTTGTTTACCTTAGGTTTAAATTGCTCTTACCTTTCTAGTTTTAATCTTAATGTAAAGTTTAGGTTACTGATTTGAAACTCTTCCCTAATAAAAGTGTTTTGTGTTAAAATCTCCCTCTAAGCACTGCTTTAACTGCACCACTCAAGTTTTCAAGGATTGTAGATATATTAAAGAGAAACTAACTGGTAAAGTATCTGCCTACAATGCAGGAGACCCAGGTTCAATTCCTGGGTCTGGAAGATCTCCTGGAGAAGGAAATGGCAATCTACTCCAGTATTCTTGCCTGAAAATCCCATGGACGGAGGAGCCTAGAAGGCTACAGTCCATGGTGTTGCAGAGTCTGCATGACTGAGTGAATTCACTTTCACTTTCAATCAGATAAAACTCCATAAAAATATTCTTTAAAATACAGCTTCCAACAAAAACTATTTCAAATAATAATAAAATCCAATAAAGCTTATGATCTGTATTTTAAAAACCAAAAGAAACCTCTTAATATTCTAAAAATTTCATAATGTAAGAAATCAATTACTTATATTCTGGACAATGTACAAGACAGGCACTTTAACAGTTACACATAAACAGCTATCCAATCTTCACCATTATGCAATAAAGATTTAAAGATATAGTCTTTTTACCTTTTATTTCCAATAAGCATAATGACCATGTTGGAATTGGAATGTTGGCGGGCATCTTCTAACCAGGTTGTCAAGTGGTTGAATGTGTCTCTCCTAAACATAAATGATAACCTGATGACTATTTTCAAAGTATTTTCCCTAGTGCTGTACAATGAACAGTATACATTCATTAAAGATTATTTTTAGCCATATGCAACGATGAAACAAGAAACAGATTTTAAGTACAGTATCTGGAGTCACGGCTCAATGACTATAGTTCAGTTTAGGAATTACATGTAACCTCACTTCAGGAAATTCCAATGTATAAATATCATTACCAAACTGATCAACTTGGAATGCTTATTTATATAAAAGAGAAACTAAGTTACAGATTTCTGTAGGAAACTTAAATTTAATTCAAGATACATAGGTTTTAAAGGCAAGCAGTCAGGACATAAAGGCAAAGTTATACTGTTACTACTGATACTTAGAAAAATTCTCTGCATTGACCACTGAGTGAAACAATCTGCAAGTTCTCACCTTGTAATATCATACACTAGCAAAGCCCCTGCTGCTCCTCTGTAATATGACCGTGTGATGGAACGGAAGGACTCTTGCCCCGCCTGTGAGGAGAGAAGAAAAGGTTGAGAGTTCCCTTTAATAAGCAGGCCTCTAAGATTTCTTATTATTCATATGTGGAATATATGAACAGGGAGAGAGTATATAAAGGAAAAGAAGAAATACTAACTTCACCAGTCTTAGGAAAAAGTCACATTAATACCACTACTGCTCAAGTCAACCAGACGCACATGCAATCCACACCCCCAACCCCCAAAACAAGACCTCGAAACCTTTTTTGGCAATCCCTGACAACCCAATTTACTGAATGGCTTCACAATACATGAATCATTATTAGAACACAGAATGGACTCCTAGCAACTAAGCTCTGAAGACAAATTTGAAAGGAAGCAAATAACCCAGAGCCTCACATTTGAATTCAATAACCCACTCCCTGGGGCAGCTGTTGACACTAGAATAAATAAAGTCCATTGTAAATAAATGATGAATGACATCTTTACGCCCACCATCTGCTGGTGTAAAGGTTGTTGGAAGGCCAAGGATGCAGATTTTATCAGTTATATCATAAACTGCAGTGAGCTTTCAACAGTGATCAGATGGAATTCTTTGAGCAATCATTTTATTATGAAAAACAGAAAATGGTTATGAATTTATGATCCACCATCTGCTGGTGTAAAGGTTGTTGGAAGGCCAAGGATGCAGATTTTATCAGTTATATCATAAACTGCAGTGAGCTTTCAACAGTGATCAGATGGAATTCTTTGAGCAATCATTTTATTATGAAAAACAGAAAATGGTTATGAATTTATGAAATTCTTTTCTCCACACTTAATCAATTTTCTCTGTATTTGATATATAATGCTTGTCAAAAGGCAGGAGGGCATAAAAGTCATCTTAATACCCACTTGTGAAAACAGACTTCAAAGATACTAGTTAATTTCTCGCTTCTACTAGTGGCACTAGTGTTCTGCTTTTTAAGAAAGGCTGGTGTGGGATATGCCTTTTGCCTCTGAGTTTAAAATTGAGGCAGTTCTTATGGAAAATAACTTCTCATTTTTAATCATTTCAACCTTTGAGAAAAAAATGGCATGTAAATTGAGTATACAACAAAGCCTGTTTTCACAATTTTTTAATTAAAAATCTACTAACTCCTTGCATTCTGAGTTCTGATCTTCCAGCATAAATATTCCGCCCATCCCACCCTCAGAATGCACATGGAGAGCTCAGGTTCTGCCCTGTTCTAGTAGCAATACTCAGGTGCTGTTACTGTGGTTCTTCCTATAGTCCCAGGGCCTAGCACTGGGTCTGGCACACACCAGACATGCAGAGAAAGCCTGCTGAGTGAAAGAATGAATTCTAATGTCTCAGGCAAATGTACCAAACGATTATCACTCCATCCTGATGTCACATCCATACTGATGTCCACTAAATGAGTGGACAACAGTAGGTCCAGACATACTAAGATTCAGTAAAAAAGAACTCCTCCCAGTGGAAACTGAAGAATGAGACCTTCTTTTGGTTAATTCTGGCACTATGTCTTGCAATAAATTAGATACTGAGAAAGCCATCACATAAAAGGGCTGTAAAAAGAGCCAACTCATTTCACAGAGTTTGAGGTTAAAACACTAGATACTAGTTGGAAGTATGAAGCTACTTATAATTATTTTTATATAATTTATTGGGACACAGCTTTAAAAAAAACATTCTCTCAAATCCAAGTTCAAAAGGCCAGCCTTATGGGAATTTCCTCTTTAACTGCTTAGCATGGGAAAACTAAGGACTAGATTTTTAACAGATTTACTTCACTGTGAATGATATATACCAAGGAAGGATTATGTGGTAAACAATACAAAAAAGATAAGTATTTTATGTGTTCAAGATGAAAATCACATTTAGAGCTCTTACCCAAGTCTATACAAAGAGCAAACGTAAAAGTTCTTTAAATCGATCTTGGTGGGATCTTTTGTGGGATGAATTAAAATGAATATAATTGACCCTTGAACAACATGGCTTTGAAATGTGTGGGTCCACTTATATGTGGAACTTTTTCAATGGAAAATAGTCTGATGTTGGTTGAACCCACGGACATGGAAGAACCAGGGATAGGAAGAACCATGGAGAAGAAGGGCCAACTATATATCCAGATTTTTGACCGTGGAGGGTTGGCAACCCTAATCCCACACTGTTCAAGGGTTAACTAACTGTACATTGTTACAGGTCGTATAGAAGAACTATTCTGAGATCTAAATAGTTTATAGTTTAAATAAGAAGTAGTAAAATGGAAACAAACTTAGGAAAAGTACATATCTGTATATCATTCCCATTCCTCCTGAATTATTTTACAAAGAACAAACATGTTGCAATATGGAAATAATGTATATTATGCATCACTTTATACTAAATCCACTGGATCTGGATCTTGCCATAATTACAAAATCAAATAAAAATTCAAGCAAAAAATGACAACATTCCAAGTAATTGTTATGAATGCAGCTATGCATCTTAAAATCTATGATTACTCTGTAATAAGCAAAGATCAGTATTCAGAAGTTTCTTGAGACCTGACTTATAGGAACAATATTCCATACTCTGGCCTACTAAACAACTAACTGCAGAAAGCTAGCCAATGGTTAATTATCTTGATCATATTAAGGTAATCTAGTCTTTAAAAAACACTTTAATATAAACCTGTCCAAACTATGATCAACTGATACTGTTTCAAGTGAAAAGAAAATCAATTTATGATATATAGATGTTTTTCATCCTCTTCACTATAAGATAGTAGCTTAAAGAGATTTTACAAGTTTGAAACTGAACAAGATAGAGCATTATTTGTAGAAAGGGACTCCTAATAGCAGCCAGGGATATAAAGATTCCCTCAAATTGACTTCTCTATGTGCCTTTCCATTGATAACAATTTTTGTATAACCCGTTTGGTAATTTAACTGCTCCTCCTCTTCTGTTACCTCCATTAATATACAACTCTACATGCATCAAGATAGTGTTCAAAAATCCTTACCCTGAATGTAAATCTTAATCTCTTGGGCATCTGATTTCTATTTGTTTCTCTAGAATTTTATATTATTCAATAAAAGTTGTATTCATACAGCCATTTTTTTCCTACTGGTATTCTATCCATATTCTGAATATTCCTGCTTCTGTGCCTCTGTTTTAACTCTTTGTCTGAAAATTTTTCTCTTCTTTCTACTTCCCCACTATTTATTCCCTCTGAGGACCAGTTCAAGCTCCATAATCCTCTCACAAAGCTAGGAAGCTTGTCCACCAGAGCCTATACTTAGTCTTTCCCCCTCACAAATCCAAAAACAACCTCATGTGATCATTTGGGTCTAATACTATTGATTAGATAAAATGAACACGCTACTCACATGCTTATTTTTTTCCTCCTTAGACCTCCTTGTCGGATGGCCCAATTCAGAATACTAAAGTTTATTTATAGCAGACACTCAAATGTGTCATCTTGAATGATCCCAAACAACCAATAAAGTCAGAAAGTTAACATTTGTGAGAATCAATACTACAGTAATACCATTCAGTTTCAATGTTAGTCATTTATCTAACAACTCTAGCTACATGGAACACAGCTGAGAGCCAAAAAGAAAAAAAGGATTTCTAAGTAGCCAACTGAGCTGTCCAGGGCCTAAACATGGAATCTCAGGTACTTCATTCAACTTAAAAATCTAGACCTGTGATCAAGGACTGCTGTCATCAAGGAAAAAGATTCTATAAGTTTACATGCAAGAGTAAGACTTCTGGTTTGGATGACGGCAAGATTAACAAGAATAACAGTAATTTTTAGGCTATCTCAGTGTCAACAGCTGGAGGAGGCAATGACACCCTACTCCAGTATTCTTGCCTAGAAAATTCCATGGACGGAGGAGCTGGTAGGCTGCAGTCCATGGGGTCGCTAAGAGTCGGACGTGACTGAGCGACTTCACTTTCGCTCTTCAGTTTCATGCACTGGAGAAGGAAACAGCAACCCACTCTGGTGTTCTTGCCTGGAGAATCCCAGGGATGGGGGAGCCTGGTGGGCTGCCGTCTATGGGGTTGCATAGAGTCAGACACGACTGAAATGACTTAGCAACAGCAGTAGCAGCAGTGTCAAGAGCAAGGATGGAGAAAAAGTCAAGCGGGACTATTTAATTCTAGGTTTTTAAAAGGAATTTAAGAAACTTAAGAAGATTCTGAGAAGAAAAATAAAGGTTGCAAAGATCTAGGAAAGAAGAGATGTTGAATGCTTTGACAAACTTAAGAATATTTACTTTGAAAAAAGACTTAAGAGGATGTAACTGCTGACTTCAGATTCTTTTAACACTATCATGTAAGAAAAACAGGAGACCACAGGTGTGAGGTAGACATTAATGTAGAGTGACTTCAAGCAAAGCATTTACGCAAGGCACAATGTATCAAAAACATTAAAGAATAGTAAGTAGTTTAGTTCACACTACAGTAAAGGATTTGGGTTGCACAAGAATGTTTTATTATCTAAGGAAGCAAACTGGTTTCTGTAAAACAATCACTTCTGGAAAAGAAGAGAAACTATTAATACAGAAGTAGAAAATAATTTCCTTTTGGTTCAGTTCAGTTCAGTTGCTCAGTCGTGTCCGACTCTTTGCGATCCCATGAATCGCAGCATGCCAGGCCTCCCTGTCCATCACCAGCTCCTGGAGTTCATTCAGACTCATGTCCATCGAGTCCGTGATGCCATCCAGCCATCTCATCCTCTGTCATCCCCTTCTCCTCCTGCCCCCAATCCCTCCCAGCATCAGAGTCTTTTCCAATGAGTCAACTCTTTGCATGAGGTGGCCAAAGTACTGGAGTTTCAGCTTCAGCATCAGTCCCTCCAAAGAAATACCAGGAACTGTTCTCCTTTAGGATGGACTGGTTAAATCTCCTTGCAGTCCAAGGGACTATCAAGAGTCTTCTCCCAACATCACACTTCAAAAGCATCAATTCTTCGGCACTCAGCTTTTTTCACAGTCCAACTCTCACATCCATACATGACCACTGGAAAAACCATAGCCTTGACTAGATGGACCTCTGTTGGCAAAGTAATGTCTCTGCTTTACAATATGCTATGTAAGTTGGTCATAACTTTTCTTCCAAGGAGTAAGTGTCTTTCAATTTCATGGCTGCAGTCACCATCTGCAGTGATTGTCGAGCTCCCCAAAATAAAGTCTGACACTGTTTCCCCATCTATTTCCCATGAAGTGATGGGACCAGATGCCATGATCTTCGTTTTCTGAATGTTGAGCTTTAAGCCAACTTTTTCACTCTCCTCTTTCATTTTCATCAAGAGCCTTTCTAGTTCCTCTTCACTTTCTGCCATAAGGGTGGTGTCATCTGCATATCGGAGGTTATGGGTATTTCTCCCGGCAATCTTGATTCCAGCTTGTGCTTTTTCCAGCCCAGCCTTTCTCATGATGTACTCTGCATAGAAGTTAAATAAGCAGGGTGACAATATACAGCCTCGATGTACTCCTTTCCCTATTTGGAACCAGTCTGTTGTTCCATGTCCAGTTCTAACTATTGCTTCCTGACCTGCATATAGGTTTCTCAAGAGGCAGGTCAGGTGGTCTGGTATTCCCATCTCTTTCAGAATTTTCCAGTTTATTGTGATCCACACAGTCAAAGGCTTTGGCATAGTCAAGAAAGCAGAAATAGATGTTTTTCTGGAACTCTCTTGCTTTTTCGATGATCCAGCAGATGTTGGCAATCTGATCTCTGGTTCCTTTGCCTTTTCTAAAACCAACTTGAACATCACGAAGTTCATAGTTCACGTATTGCTAAAGCCTGTCTTGGAGAATTCTGAGAATTACTTTACTAGCGTGTGAGATGAGTGCAATTGTGCAGTAGTTTGAGCATTCTTTGGCATTGCCTTTCTTTGGGATTGGAATGAAAACTGACCTTTTCCAGTCCTGTGGCCACTGCTGAGTTCTCCAAATTTGCTGGCATATTAAGTGCAGCACTTTCACAGTATCATCCTTTTGGTTAGAGATCATTAATTAAAATCTCTAGGAAAGAAGGGAGTTTGCATATTTTACTCTTCTCTTTTCTATGCAGTTTTGAAGTGTCGTTGCTTGAGAGAACATAAATCCTGAAAGTTACGAGATGCAGGCTGGGGGTGGGGGAAACACTAAGAAATGGTGAATGCCTAAATTTGCACTGCAGAAAGAGGAAACGAGGAAGCATAAAAACAGAGTCCCATATATGATTCTGGAACAGAGCAAGACAGAGATTTAGGGTTTCCCATTTTGGGATGACTGTGTGGCACACAGGAAAGATGAGGAAACCTGTCTCACGACAGCCTTCAGAAATTCACTTGGCGTTCTTGAGAATCCAGTCTGTGAGACTGAATATTCTTCAAGGTACCTTCCTTCAGTAACGGCTATTAAAGGTGACAGGTGAGACACTAAGACTGAAAGATTAGGAAGAAAAAAAAAAAGACTAGGGGCATGTGGCAGTAAAATTTCCTATATTTTCCATTTCATTTACTAGTTTACAGACATGCTGTTTGTCGTCCTAAGCCTTTTGGGTTTTCTCAACTAGGGTTCAGTGAAGAATTAAGGCCTAACTGCCCTAAGGTAGTGGTGCTTACAGCGGGATACCTGGACCCCTGGGAGTCCTCGAGATTCTTGAAGGGCCCATGAGGCCCTCCATTCCCCAACTACCTATTCATGTGAGGTTGTATTCTTTTCATCAGTTCAGTTCAGTTGCTCAGCTGTGTCTGACTCTTTGCGACCCCATGGACTGCAGCACGCCAGGCCTCCCTGTCCATCATCACCAACTTCTGGAGTTTATTCAAGCTCATGTCCACTGAGTCGGTGATGCCGTCCAGTAGCATACTGGGCACCTACGGACCTGAGGAGTTCATATTTCACTGTCTTATCTTTTTGCCTTTTCATACTGTTCATGGAGTTCTCAAGGCAAGAATACTGAAGTGGCTTCCATTTCCTTCTCCAGTGGGCCACATTTTGTCAGCCCTCTCCACCATGACCCATCCATCTTGGGTGGCCCTACATGGCATGGCTCATAGTTTCACTGAGTTAGACAAAACTGTGTGGTCCATGTGATTAGACTGGTTAGTTTTCTGTGACTGTGGTTTTCAGTCACCTGCCCTGACAGAGAAGGATAAGAGGCTTATGGAAGCTTCCTGAGGGGAGAGACTGACTGAGGGGCAAACTGCGTCTTGTTCTGATGGGCAGGGCCATTTTCTTCATAGACTTCAAGAAAACAACAACACAAAAGACTTGATGCAGAGGGCGACACAAGAATCCAGCTGTCTTCTACTAAGCAGAGTGTAAAGACAATTTTCAAAATGTAACAAAATGACACTCTTCACAATGGAAAATAGCTTTTTGTCTTGGGAAAATGGTCAACTTCCATAAAAATTGCATTGTTTACCCTAATATACAATGAGTTTATCAGGGTTATTCTATAATCAATTAATAATGAACTGTTTAATAAGTTTCTCAGCTTTAATCTCTAGTGATAGTGATAGGTATAAGCCACATAAGCAAAGGCTCTTTGAGGTCTCTATATATCAAATGTATACAATAAAGTACTTCTCTTTTATGAAGAAGATGGGAAAATAAAGAAAATAGACATGCAAATAACTTTCCGTGGTTCAGATGAGAAACTGCCATTAAAAACTACGTGACAGGATACTGAACTGGCATTCAATGAATGTCAGCAACAGGACTGGGAGCAAAGTAGCGTCAAGTGCTCAGGACTAAATCATACTTTTAGAATAAACTAATAAACTATCAGATCAAGTGACTCTATGGTACTGACATTCATATATTTTAATTCACATGTATACTTTAGACATACTGCTTGTTTTTCTTAACATAGTTTCTGGAGCATTTCTATTTAGATCCCATAGCCTATGAATTTGCTCAAATATGTTCCCCTATACCTGACACCTAGCGTGCCTCTGTTGAAAATACTGCATGATAAAAATGAATCTTTTCTGTTACCACATTTTATGTCATGGCTGCAGGAACGTCGGTGTCTAACAAACCATAACAGTCATAACATTAAAACTGAACAAACGCACAATAATGTACTTTTACAAAATGACTTTACTGAGGTCATACAAGGTATTTTCGCTATACTTACCGTATCCCATATCTGAAGTTTTATCTGTTTTCCATCAATAGTTATCATTCGAGCACCAAACTCAACACCTGAATAGAACAGAAAGTGTTTTGTTAGGCAAACTAGTGGGAATATACTTCACATTTAAGGATTTTTTTTTTTGTAAAAAGGGTATTTCTAGGACATGCTATGCCAAATAATACACAGATTAACAAATACAGCTCCCATCCTTAGAAAATGTATAAGTTAAGGCAGAGGTATTCATAAGACATAGGCTAAGAATATAATTTAACACTAAGATATCTGAGTCTTGTGTAGTCAAGACACCAACTGTGGCCTTCATGTTTTGCAGGCTCAGTAATATTAAAAATAACTAGAAATGAGATTCAAGACCCAATTTATTAAAAACTATTAATGTGGTTTAACAATCACTAAAATGGACAGATGAATTCAACACCATAGTCTTAGTTCCATCATGGGTTATCAACCAGGAAAGAATCTCCAAGTTCATTCACTAGAGATGATCAGTATTTAAACATATTTTCAGACACCTCACTATGAATAAATATACATAGAAGCATATAGTTTTATATAAATGGGAATACATAAATGCTGTCCTGCAATTTGCTTTTCAGTCACTATGTCATGCATTATTCCATACCAAAAAGTACTTTTTCAATAAAAAAATTATATAAAACTATACCATTATTTTTAACAGCCACATAATAGTCCTGTGTGTTATATATCTTTAGATATACATGCATTTTATTAAGCTGGTACTCTATTGCTACAAATTTTGGTTGTTTTTAAATCTTCACTAAGTAGTTAATGCTGAAATGAATTTTCTGCATATATTTTTCAACTTATGATTATGATTTTTGGCAAATTACAGGAGACAGGATTGCAGGTTAAGGGAATACAAGCTTTACACTTATCAGCTTACTACTTTGGCTTTTTTCCTTGAATTTACCATCTTTTGAAAATACTCATTCAATCATCAAAATAGGAGGAGGAGGAAAAACAGAGGATAATTTCAGAAGAGCAAACAGCTGTGAAGGAGACTCTGCAAGAAGTCTATCACTTACTGCTTGGAGTGTGTTCTTTCAGTATTTAGATCAGAGTCAGGGTGACGAGGAGACACACATGGTCTCCAGAAACCAGATGTCATCCTGGCAGAAAAATAGCTTTTAGTTGCCCAGGGAAGGGCACACTGCCCAGTGCCAGAATTTCATTTCAGCATCTCCTATAATTCCCCCAACTGTGATCAGGAAGGTGAGATAGAAAGGTGATTTACCCTTTCAGGATATATAACTTGATTGAGTTTTTATCCTGTATATTATTATTTTTTCCATTTTAGGGGCAAAGTTAATACAAAGAATCTAATGGTATGTTTCTCAGACTCAGAAATACAGGAAAAGCAAAGAGAAAAGACCTAGGAGTCAGGATGTACTAGAAAGAAAAATGCAAAACTGTACAATTAACCTTATATAAAACCACTACAGTGTTTACACATCTACCCATCTATATGCACATAGTCATATACCGCCTATGCCACAGGGTTGGGGGGACACCCAAAACAACAATCCACCAGCTTACTCAGTGACACAAAAATGAGTGGCTGAGGAAAGAAACTAATGGCTAAGGACAGCACAGATGCTCTTTGAAATGCCCACTATTTAAAAGGAATGTCCTAAAGTACAAAATTCTACACATCAGCAAGATAGTCGACAAAATGGAAGCCTTTTCATGAATCTATTGTAGTCACAGAGAGAAATTCTGTTTTTCCTCCCACTGTCATGGAAAGGCTTTTAACCACTCTAACCGAAAACATCTGCATTGCTCAATGGGATTCAAGATTTCTTAAATCCAATATGTAATGTCAAATTTGATGAAAAACAATGGCAAATTAGAAACAGACCCTTGACTGACACCATGGATGGGTAGGCAAGGCAAGCATGGACCAGCACCCTGAGCAGAGGGATGGAGGTACTCAAACTGACGGGCAACAGTTCCGTCCTTGTACGGGAGGATGGCAGTCATGGTTTCTGCTTTCCAGCCTCTTAGGATGCTTCACTCCTGCCCATTTCCAAGTCCACGTCCCCACCCCCTTGTGGATTCTACATAAAACTCCAGACACTCTAATATCCCTAATAATCTAGATACTCTAATAATCCCTTTGCTTAACTTAACCCACAGTTGAGTTTTGGCATATTTAGCTCTTTATTCAAAGTATATACACAGAGACTACTGATGCTTAAAAAGTCTTCAAAGATTTTGCCTCTAAAAACACACCTAATTTTAAAACCATGTTATATGAAAATCAAGACTGTTTCTATAACAGGAAATACAGAAAGATTAGCATTTTAACTTCACTTATTAATAGGATCAGGACAGAGAACAAAAACAAGAAGCCAAGAAACTAGTTTTAAAAGGCTACTAACAAAGATCACAGCATCCGGTTCCATCACTTCATGGGAAATAGATGGGGAAACAGTGGAAACAGTGTCAGACTTTATTTTTTGGGCTCCAAAATCACTGGAGATGGTGACTGCAGCCATGAAATTAAAAGACACTTACTCCTTGGAAGGAAAGTTATGACCAACCTAGATAGCATATTCAAAAGCAGAGACATTACTTTGCCCATTAAAGTCCGTCTACTCAAGGCTATGGTTTTTCCTGTGGTCGTGTATGGATGTGAGAGTTGGACTGTGAAGAAGGCTGAGCACTGAAGAATTGATGCTTTTGAACTACGGTGTTGGAGAAGACTTTTGAGAGTCCCTTGGACTGCAAGGAGATCCAACCAGTCCATCCTAAAGGAGATCAGCCCTGGGATTTCTTTGGAGGGAATGATTGTTAAAGCTGAAACTCCAGTACTTTGGCCACCTCATACGAAGAGTTGACTCACTGGAAAAGACTCTGACGCTAGGAGGGATTGGGGGCAGGAGGAGAAGGGGACGACAGAGGATAAGATGGCTGGATGGCATCACGGACTCGATGGACGTGAGTCTGAGTGAACTCTGGAAGTTGGTGATGGACAGGGAGGCCTGGCGTGCTGCGATTCATGGAGTCGAAAAGAGTTGGACACGACTGAGCAACTGAACTGAACCGAACTATATTATCCAGGAATGAGATAAGAAAAAACTGACAAACACAGTTGATTACTGAAAAACTTGATTTGTGTTTTCCTATCAAGTGAAACAGAAACAAAGGATTCAAGTTTAGCTTCAAAAACATAACTCTTTCCAATTTACCTTCTCATAACTGGGTTCATTCAGTGCTGGCCTTACCTTTGTATTCTATGTGGCAAAAGAAAATGCTGAAAGCTGAAGTGTCTTAGAAATTTTAGAAACAAACAAAAATCCAAAGCCTTACACATCTCCTCTGGACTGTAAAAATTTTAAATTGTTTTAGTTAAGTATATATTTGTATGTGTGTGTATGCTTAAGAAGCTTATTTAGAAAGTTTTTTTTTTTCAATGAGATAAACTGTCATACCCTACGCCCTTGAGCCTCTCTTCGACGATACATTTTCAATTAACAGCC
>SJYC01009154.1:0-39206 GCA_006408675.1 Madoqua kirkii
AGTGATTTTGGAGCCCCCCAAAATAAATTCTGACACTGTTTCCACTGTTTCCCCATCTATTTCCCATGAAGTGATGGGACCGGATGCCATGATCTTCGTTTTCTGAATGTTAAGCTTTAAGCCAACTTTGTCACTCTCCTCTTTCACTTTCATCAAGAGGCTTTTTAGTTCCTCTTCACTTTCTGCCATAAGGGTGGTGTCATCTGCATATCTGAGGGTATTGATATTTCTCCTGGCAATCATGATTCCAGCTTGTGCTTCTTCCAGCCTAGCGTTTCTCATGATGTACTCTGCATATAAGTTAAATAAGCAGGGTAACAATATACAGCCTTGATGTACTCCTTTTTCTATTTGGAACCAGTCTGTTGTTCCATGTCCAGTTCTAACTGTTGCTTCCTGACCTTCATCTGCTTCCGTTAGGTCCATACCATTTTTGTCCTTTATTGAGCCCATCTTTGTATGAAATGTTCCCTTTGTATCTAATTTTCTTGAGGAGAGCTTTAGTCTTTCACATTATATTGTTTCCCTCTATTTCTTTACACTGATCACCGAGGAAGGCTTTCTTATCTCTCCTTGCTATTCTTTGGAACTCCGCATTCGAATCTTTCCTTTTCTCCTTTGTTTTTCACTTCTCTTTTTCACAGCTATTTGTAAGGCCTCCTCAGACAACCATTTTGTTGTTTTTTTTTTTTTGCATTTCCTTTTCTTGGGGATGGTCTTGATCCCTGTCTCCTGTACAATGTCATGAACCTCTGGCCATAGTTCATCAGGCACTCTGTCTATCAGATCTAGTCCCTTAAATCTATTTCTCAGTTCCACTGTATAATTGTAAAGGATTTGATTTAGGTCATACCTGAATGGTCTAGTGGTTTTCCCTACTTTCTTCAATTTAAGTCTGAATTTGCCAATAAGGAATTCATGATCTGGGCACAGTCAGCTCCTGGTCTCTCTTTTGCTGACTGTATAGAGCTTCTCCATCTTTGGCTGCAAAGACTATAATCAATCTGATTTCAGTGCTGATCATCTGGTGATGTCCATATGTAGACTCTTCTCTTATTTTGTTGGAAAAGGGCGTTTGCTATGACTAGTGCATTCTCTTAGCAAAACTCTACTTACATTATTGAATGTAAAATAGATAGCCAATGGGAATTTGCTGTTTGGCTTAGGAAACTCAAACAGGGACTCTATATCAATCTAGAGGGGTGGTATGGGGCTGGACATGGGAGGGAATTTCAAAAGGGAGGGGATATATGTACATCTATGGCTGATTCATGTTGAGGCATGACAGAAAACAACAAAATTCTGTAAAGCAATTATCCCTCAATTAAACTATATATTAAAAAAAATGACCTCCTAGCAAGGATTTGCAAGCAGTGTGTTACTCTCAGCAAGCAGAATGCTGGGAAACATACATTCCTGCAATAAACAAAAGGCAAGAAAAGAGTGTTTTTCAGGCATCTATCTATCAGCAACTGTCTACATTCTATGATGTGAGAACACATTTGCACAGAGGCCCCAATTTCCTGAGTCACAAAGAGTATGTTTCCCTGCACTTTTTGAGCCTTGTGAATCTATTTCTAGGTGATACTAGGACTGCTCACAAGGAAACAGACTACAAGAGAGTGTCTGAGAGTGCCGAGTGCCATACTGTTGCTGCCAACAGAGACAAAGTGCTAATTTTGCCAACATGGTTCAGTATCTAGGTTCACACTCAGGATTTGTCCCTGCAGTATCCAAGAATTTTCCAGACAACCCTAGGATCACTGGAAACAGAGATTATTGGAAACAGAGAAAACATCATGGAACAGATAGTTTGATATTTGTTTACTTCTCCTGCGATTTGGGGGCCTTCCCTACTGTATAAGAGGTGAGGGGAAATTGTTATTTAAAAATGACCTCCAGGCAAGGATTTCTGAACAGTGTGTTTTGGTTAGCTAACAGGGTGCTGTGAAATCTATGTTCCTCTGATGAACGAAAGGACAAAAAAGAGAGTATTTTTCAGGCATCTATCTTTTGGCAATTATCTTGATTCTGTGATATTAGAACAACACTTGCACCGAGGCGCTAATTTCCAGATTCATAGGCAGTATATTTCTCTGTGCTTTCTGAACCTTGCAAACACATTCCTAGGTCATACTGGCACTGCCCATGAGGAAACAGGCTGCAGGAGTGTGTATGAAAGAGGTGAGGACGATACTGTTGTTACCTAGTTTAGCTGACATTCCAATGGATATGATCTTGCTGCAAGGAGTTGCAAGCCGCCTGCTAGCTTCAGAAATCCCAATGGTCTGACCAAAGCTATGGCTATCATAAGTAGGAAAACAGTAATTGGATGAATTTTCAGGCAGCTTCTTGGCTGCACTGTTTTAGGGCCGAGAGAGAGAGAATGCTGATTTAGCCAACAAGGTCCAGTATCCAGGTTCACATTCAGTATGTGCCCCTGCAGTATCCAAGAATTTTCCAGACATACTTAGGATAACTGGATGCCTGCTACAGAGAAAACTTCATGGAACAGATGGTTTGATATTTTTCCTTCCCCTATGATTTGGGGGCCATCCCTACTGTATAACAGGTGAGGGGAAATTGTTTCTTAAAAATGACCTCCAAGCAAGGATTTCTGAGCAGTGTGTTTTGGTCAGCAAACAGAATGCTGTTTGGTTAATGAAAGGCAAAAAAGAGAGTGTTATCACACATCTATCAGCAGCTGTCTAGATTCTAAGATGAGAGGACTCCAGGTTTGCACAGGGGAACTAATTTCCAGAGTCAAGACCATATGTTTCCCTGCCCTTTGTGAGCCTTGTGAACACTTTCCTAGGTCATACTGGGACAGTGCATGAGGAAACAGGCTGCAGCAGAGTGTCTGAGGGTGCTGAGTGCCATAGTGGTTACCTAGATTAGCTGACATTGCATTGGAAATGCATCAGTGGCAAGGAGTTGCAAGTCACCTGCTTTCTTCAAAAACTGCAAAGGTTTCGACAAAGCTATTGCTATGTCAAGTAAGAGAACAGCAATTGGATGGATTTTCAGGCAGTAGCTAGGCACACCATTTTAGGGTCAACAGAGAGAAAATGCTAATTCTGCCAATAAGGTCCAGTATCCAGGTTCATACTCATCATGTGTCCTTGCAGCATCCAAAAATTTTCCAGACAGACCTAGGATCACTGGATGCCTGCTACAGAGAAAGTTTCATAGAACAGGAGTTTTCATGTTTGTTGGCTTTCCCCTGGGCCTGTGGGGCCTAGCCTAATGCAATGCCAGTGAGGGAAAAATGACCTCCAAGCAAGGATTTCCAAGCATTGTGTTTCCATCAGCAAACAGAAAGCTGGGAAGCCTATGTTCCTTTGATTAATGAAAGGCAAAAAAGAGTGTTTTTCACAACCTATCAGCAGCTGTCTAGATTCTAAGATGTGTAGACTCCAGGTTTGCAAAGAGGTCCTATTTTCAAGTCAAGGCAGAAGGTTTCCTTGCACTTTGCGAATCTTGTGAACACATTCCTTGGTCATACTGGGACAGCCCATAGGGAACAGGCTGTGGTAGTGTGTCTGAGAGTGCTGAGTGACATACTGTTGTTACCTAGATTAGTTGACACTCCACTGGAAATGCACCAGCGGAGTTGGAAGGAGTTGGAAGCTGCTTGCTTGCTTCAGAAATCACAAAAGTTTGAACAAAGCTATTGCTATCTCAAGTAAGAGTACAGCAATTGGATGGCTTTCCATGCAGTAGCTAGGTGCGCCGTTTTAGGGTCAACAGAGAGAAAATGCTAATTCTGCCAACAAGGTCAAGGATCCAGGTTCACAATCAGTATGTGTCCCTGCAGTATCCAAGAATTTTCCAGACAGACCTAGGATCACTGGATCCCTCCTACAGAGAAAATTTCATAGAACAGACATTTTGATGTTTCTTTGCTTTTCTCTGTGACTGTGGTTGCCTTCCCTAATGTAACATAAGGAAGGGGAAATTGTTACTTAAAACTGAACTCCAAGCAAGGATTTTTAAGCCATGTGTTACTCTCAGTAAACAATGCTGGGAAACCATGTTCATTTGATTAATGAAAGGCAAAAAAGAGAGTGTTTTTCACACACCTAGTAGCTGTCTATTCTAAGATGTGAGGACTCCAGGTCTGCACAGAGGAACTATTTTCCAGAGTCAAGGCTGTGTGCTTTCCTCCACTTAGGTAGCCTTGACAACACATTTGTGACACCCCACCCCAGACCCTGTACCGGGGTCACATGGCCACAGTCTCCAGGGTGAACTCCTGACAGACCTTGTACCTGAGGTCACATGTCCACCATATCCAGGGTGACACCCTTCCCAGACCATATACATGGGTCAGTGTCCCATCTCCAGCATGACCCCACCTCCCAAACCCTGTACCAAGTTTCAAAACTCCACAGTCTCCAGGGTGACCCCACATCACCACACCATGCACCTGTGGTCACATGTCAACTGTCTGCAAGGTGACCCCTCTCCCCAGACCCTTCACCTGGGGTCACACGTCCACAGGCTTCAGAGCTGCTGCTGCTGCTACAAGTTGCTTCAGTTGTGTCCGACTCTGTGCGACCCCAGAGACAGCAGCCCACCAGGCTCCCCCGTCCCTGGGATTCTCCAGGCAAGAACAATGGAGTGGGTTGCCATTTCCTTTTCCAACGCATGAAAGTGAAAAGTGAAAGTGAAGTTGCTCAGTCGTGTCTGACCCTTCGTGATCCCATGGACTGCAGCCCACCAGGCTCCTCCGTCCATGGGATTTCCCAGGCAAGAGTACTGGAGTGGGGTGCCATTGCCTTCTCCGAGGCTCCAGAGTGACCCCTTCAAAATACCTGCGCCTGGGCCACATGTCCAGAGTCTCCTTGGTGACTCCCCTCCAAGACCCTGTATCTGCAGTCACATTTCCAATTTCAAGGGTAACCTCACTCCTAGACCCTGCATGTGGGGAAACATCTCCAGAGTCTCCATACCTTCTCACCAGAACTTGTACCTTGGGTCACATGTTCACAGTCTCTAGGCTGACCTCACCTCATCAGAACTTTTAACTTTGGTCACACCTCCACAGTCTCCAGAGTGACCACCATTCCCTGACTCTGAACATCTGATCACACATCCATAGTCTCCAGGGTGACATCTCCCAGATGCTGAACCTGTGGTCACATGTCCAGAGATTTCAGGGTGACCCTACAACACTAGTCTGAGCACCTGGAATCACACGTTCACAGCCTCCAGGGTAACCTCCCCTCCCAGACACTACATGTGGGATCACATGTCCATAGTCTCCATGGTGATCCCCCTCCCAGATGCTGCACCTGGAGTAATGTGTCCATAGTGTACGAGGTGGATCCCACCTCCCAGAACATGTACCTGGGGTCACATATCCACAGTCTCCAGGGTGACTCTCTCCTGAACCTGCACCTGGGGTCACATTTCCACAGTCTCCAGGCTGACACCCCTCCCCAGACCCTGAACCTGAGGTCACAGGATGACACACCTTCCCGGACCCCATACCTGGGATCACATTCAGAATCTCCAGGGTGACCCCCTTCCAGATGCAGGGTCTGCAGAGGTGAGTTCCACCTTTTACACTGTGGACATGTTACCCCAGGTGCAGGGTCTGGGAGGGGGATCACCCTGGAGATTGTGGACATATGACCCCAGGAACAGTTTCTGTGAGGGGTTACTCTGGAGACTGTGACCTGGGGTAACATGTCCACAGTCTACAGGGTGGACCCCACCTCCCAGAACATGTACCTGGGTCATATATCACAGTCTCCAGGGTTACCCCAGCTCTCAGATCCTGCACCTGGGTTCTCACACCCACAGTCTCAAGGTGACACTCCTCCCAAACCTACACCTGGGGTTGTAAGTACATAGTCTCCAGGGCTGCCCCCTCCCAAACTACATACATATTGTCACAAGTCCCCAGTCTCCAGGGTCAGCCTCTTCCCCAGACACTGCACTTTGAGTCCCACACCCACAGTCCCCAAAATGAGCCCACCTCCCAGAACCTTTACTAGGGGACACATATACACAGTCTCCAGGGAGACTCTACCTCACAGACCCTGCATCTGGGGTCACACATCAAAAGTCTCCAGTGTGACCCCACTTCCTAGACCCTGCACCTGGGGTCATATGTCCATAGTATCCAGGGTGACCTCCTTTTGACCTTGGACCTAGGGTCACATTTCCACAGTGTCTAGGGTGACACCCCTCTGGAGACACTGTACTTGGAGTCACACGTCCAGTCTCCAGGGCGACTCCATACCCCAGACCAAGCAACTAGGATCACATATCCGCAGTCCAGGGTAACCCCACCTTCCAGAGTCTAGAGCTGGAGTCACACATTCATAGTCTCCATGGTGACTCCCTCCTAGATCACGCATCCGGGATCACATGACCACTATCTCCAGGGTGATCCCCACCCGACCCTGCACCTGGGGTCACCTGTCAGTAGAGTTGGCAGACTAACACCATGTCCTAGACCCTATACTTGGATTCGCACGTCCACAGTCTCTATGGTGGCCCCTCCCCTAAATATGAACTTTAAACCAAATGTCAACAGTCCTCAGAGTGACCTCACCTCCTAGACCCTGTACCTAGGGTCACATGTTCAGTTTCCAAGGGGACACCACCTCACAGAAACTGCACCTGGGATCACATGTCCACAGTCCCCAGAGTGACCCCACCTCCCAGACCATACACCTGGGGTCACACATCCATAGTGTCCAGGGTGACCCCGCCTCCCAGAGTCAGTACCTGGGCTCACAATTCAAGTCCCCAGGGTTAGCCCCTCTCAGACCTTGTACCTAGGGTCACATGTCCACAGTCTAGGATGTCACCCCACCCCAGACCCTCTCTTTGTCACATGGCCACATTCTCCATGGTGACACCCCTCTCAGACATTGTACCTGGATTTTAATGTCTGCAATATCCAGGGTGACCCCCAAGACCATATACATGGTGCCCATGTCCAGTCTCCAGGGTCGGTCTCTTCCCAGACACTGCACTTTGGGTCACAAGTCCATAGTCCCCAGGGTGACTCCCCCCTCCCAGAACCTGTGCACTGGGATATGAGTACACAGTCTCCAGCGTGACCACACCTCCTGGACTCTGCACCTGGGGTCACACATCCAAAATCTCCAGGGTGTCCCACATCCCAGGCCATGGCCTTGGGGTCATTCGTCCAGGTTCCAGGGTGAACCCATCTCCCAACCCTGTACCCGTGGTCACACATCCACACTCCCTAAGGTGACCCCAGGTCTCAGACCCTGCACCTGGGTTCTCACATCCAGTCTCCAGGGTGACTCCTCTTCCCAGACCCTATACCTGGGACACAGGTCCACAGACCACAGGCTGAACTTCTCCCAGAGCCTGTAACTGTGGTTACAAGTCCACAGTCTCCATGGTGACCCCCTCCCAGACACAGTACATGGTGTCACACATTCATGTCACCATGGTGAAGACCTGGGTTCACATATCCAACGTCTCCTATGTGACCACATCCAGTCCCTGTACATAGGGTCACATGTCTACAGTCTCTGGGGAGAGCCCTCTCCCCAGATCCTGTACCTGGTGTTATACATCCACAGTCTCCAGGAAGAGCCGTCTCCCCAGACCCTGTACTTGGGGTCACACATCCACAGGCTCCAGGGAGAGCCCTCTTCCTAGACCCTGCACCTGGGGGTCACAGGTCCAGTCTCCAGGGTGACCCCTCTCCCAGGCCTTACACCTGGGATCACACTTCCACAGGCTCCAGGGTGAACTCCTCCCAGACTGTCCCCCCGAGGTCACATGTCCACAGTATCCTAGGTGGCATTCCTCACAGAAAATGTTTCTGGGGTCACATGCCCACAGTTTCCAGGTTAACCCCCTCTCTCACCCTAGACCTGGGGTCACATGCCCATAGGTTCTAGGTTGAATCCACCTCACCAGACCTTTAACTCTGGTCACATGTGTACATTTTCTAGGGTGACTACCCCTCCCAGACCCTGAACCTGGAGTTCCGCCCAGAATCTCAAGGGTGACACCCCCCAAGATCCTGTATCTGGAGTCACATATCCATGTCTCCAGGGTGACCTTGTTCTCCTCCTCCGGTTGGGCCTCCATCCGTTGCAGCCTCTCCTTGATGCTGCCGTGTCTCTCCCGCCTGTCGGCCAAGAATAGCGTCAGCTCCGCTCCCAACGACCCTGTCCTGAGGACACGGGGGCTGTGACCGCAGGGGCGGCAAGCGGGCCATGCTTTGTGTGGACCACGGCCCCAGTTTTGCGGGGGACATGCCCACACGCCTGCTCACGCAGCCTGCGTGGCTTTGTGTGTGACATGTGGCTCACGCAGGGTGCTGGTGACCAGCTCGTGAGAGGAGACGTGCTCCCCACTGCCCCGGGCTCCGCACCCGCGGCCGCTGCGACCCCTCCTCGGACTGCGGGTGGTGAGCCAGGGTGGGCAGCAGGCAGCGGCAAGCGCGGGACGCATGAGGCACACGTTCTACCTTCCTAAATTGGGAGGTAAGTTCGAACCGTTTAGCCTCTTTAGTGGCAGAGCTTCCGGAAGACAAAAGGTCGGACTACAAGGCCAACTGGGGACGGACAGCAGAGACGCCGGGCAGAGGAGAAACCAAGCCTTTAGGGGAAGCTCACAGGCAGAAGGGCGCCCCCTGGTGGCTGTTAGTGACCTTGCTCTGGGAGGGTCTGTGAGCCCCTGACACCGCCAGCCGCCCGCGACTGAGCTCAGGGCAATGCTCCCGACAGCCGCGCCAGCACAGGCTCGGCCCAACTCTCCATGCCCAGCCAGTGCCCACCGGCAGGGTGGCGCAACACCTTTCCAGCCAGAAGACGGGGTGGCTGGCTGGCTGGCAGTGGGGACGATGGCCCGAGCAACACCACATCCCCGGGATGTTTCTCATAAATCATGACCCCCGCAGACACGACGGCCAGAAACATCACGATTCCACAGTCACACAGCTCGGGACTGAGGATCTGAGGGCGAGCAAACGCTGCTCGACTTGTCTGACCGCCGGTATCACTGTCACACATCCCTTCAAGGAGCGGAACCTCAGAAAACTAGAGAAGATGGCCAGGTAAGCTGCCTCAGCAGAGCCCACACAGCATGTCCCTTCTCTCCGAGAGAACGGGCTCCAGAGACGTCGCCAGACTCGCCTGAGTGACTCAGAAAGACATTTGAGCATCATCAGGAACACACTGGACAGGCAGGTGGAGGCGGGGCTGAACCGGGAGACTGGGGCTGACACATATACAGCACTGATACTCCACATAAAGCCAGCGAGTAAGGACCTGGTGTGCAGCACAGGGAAGTCTGCTCAGCGCTCTGTGGTGAAGTAAGCGGGCAGGAAATCTAAGAGAGGGAGATACCTAGAGAGACGACTGGTTCACTTTGCTGTACAGCAGCTATTGACACAGCAGTGTAAAGCAACTATAGGCCAATAAATGAATGGATGGATGAATGAATTTTTACAAAAGGAGCACCCTGGGCCGCCTAGAACTTGCGGAAATGAGGAGTCCACACCCAGGGTGCAGCACAGCGCCAGGGCTACCCTCATGTTGGTCCACTGCCAACAGACCGCCTGGACCAGGCCTCTTCTACCCCAGAGACCTCGACGCAGAGGCGGGGAGGCAGCCAGCTGCGGTCTCTCCAGTGCTCTGCTCTTACTCACGCAGCCATCCCAAGGCTGAGATCCCTGGGAGAACAAGGGACCCACATAAAAAAAAAAAAAAAAGAGTTCTTATATATTAAAGAAGATCAGTTTTCTGTAGAATCTTATTCTTATTGACAAGTTAAGGGAAGAAGGGTTCAGTACGGACCTTTCTTAAAACATCACCAGAATTATTTGAAGGGAACTCTACCTACCGATGGCAGATGGCCACGGTGTGTAATCCAAAATATGGCTTTCATCTCCTCTGAAATATAGACCTGATAAGAGTGTGTCTGGTGAAATGCCAGTCAACTAATATTTGTTAATGCACGATTATTCTTTTAACAGATCTTCTTACTCTGAAAAACTTTCAATGTAGAACATTTAGACAGATTCTTTTTTTAAAAAAACAAAAAAAAATTAAAGTATCTATAAGCTCAGGTTCCTGAGAGGTTAGCATTTGTTTCTAAGCAGCTTTTCTTACTTTTTCTGTGTGCGTATTACTCTATGTACATACACAAACACTATGATATGCTTTAAAACCCTCAGAAAACAATAGCATATGGTACATAGTATTTTCTGATCTGCTTTTTACAGCCATTATTTTGTATATCGTAATGCTCTCAATTAGCATTCCACATCATACATTTCAATGGCTTTCTAGTATTTTATTTTTGTGGTGGGGACAGTGATACACTTTGGCACACACCAGACTGACTCACTTTGTTTTGGAGAAGCCAGATTTGGTTTTCCTGGTTAAGTCCTGATTATCTGAGACCACCGGGAAACAGGAGCGAGTAAGGCTCACCAAACCACAGAAGTACAAATCCTAATCAGACTGGAGCTCTAACCCTGCCTTTTGTCACAGAGACCCCAGTTCCCAACAGGCAGCCAGCTGCCCTGAAGTTCCCTGCTGCTCTCTGCTCTTTCAGTAAAAATGCTAACAAGCCAACAGTTTCAAGTTCAAGTAAAACAAAAGAGTCAGGAGTGGAATTCCACAAAACGGTTAAACCAAGTCCCAAATAATTCAAACCTGTAAGTTGCAGTCACTCCTAATTTTTAAAAAATGTATTTCTTTACAGTACAGCTGATTTACCATGAGGTATATCCACACTTTTGAAGGCAATACTTTAGGGTCATAAGAACTTTATAATGGGACTTGATTTCCAACATGGGAGTCACATGAAAAGGTCTTTACCCTCCTTCCTCAGTAATTCACTACAATAAAAGTCAGACACAGTTCAGTAAAGACCATTACCTGTCGATGCACAGAATCTTTATTTCCAATTTCATTTTCAAGTTTATCATTGAGGTCGTCCTAAGTTTCAAATGAAACATACAATTAATGTCTTCAAAATTAAAGTCCTAGATATGGCAGTTTTCTCAGATGTGAGCAAAAACGCGCCTACCTCAAAGGTCACATTTGCCACAGTTGGCACCCATCTGTCTTAATGTTCTGTCCAGCCACTTGGTTTACCAAACTTCTTTTGTACATAATAAACCCAAAGAGCAAGCAAAAAGTATACTAAACTACCCTGTTATTGCAAGAATTCCAGGAGGGAAGGTATCTGGCATGAAGTCAGGACCTCTGTCTGCTACACCATACAGGCGGGCTTGACTCAGAACAGGGAGGGACCTTCAACAGATCCAATGGGGAGCTCTGAGGCTCATTTCCTCTGGTAAAAGTTGGAAAAATCTCATGCAATTTCCTCAGAATTAAAGTAAGAATATTAACGAGTGGAAACAGAAGTCAAAGTGTAACACCACTGGGCGCAGCCTTCTCAAGCTTAGTTTTTCTAAAGCAGTTACACCTCATGTATGAAGCGCTCAAACCAGGACCAGAACTTGCTGCTGGTGCAACTCCTGTCTGCCAGCTCAAAACCCATTTCAGGTCCCTCCCTGGTCACTAAGTAACCACTGTGGGCAAAGTCCTAACATTAAAAGTGAAAGGTCTTAAAAATGCATTTTCTAGAATTCATATACATATGAATTCAAATATATATTAAACTCTGCCACCTAATCTCCTCCTGTTGCCAAAGAGTAGTGTGAATAGGTTATACAAATGTGCAAATATTTCTGTTTTGAATTCTCACACAGAATTAATCATACCAAGCTACTAAAGTAGTACACCTGCTGTACACCACATGTTGGAGGGGTTCTCTGAGACGGTCTCACGGGGGAGGGGGGGCGGGGTGGGCGCTGTCTGTCTGTGCACAGAGGAGAGGCAAGGCTCACAGGAGGAGGCCTGAGCTCCCAGCACTCTTCTGTTTTCACAGTGACCGCTAGGGAATTTCTCATAAATCATGACACGACCGCCAGAAACATCCTGATTCCACATGGTCACACAGCTCGGGCCTGAGGATCTGAGGGTGAGCAAATGCCACTCGACTTGTCTGACCGCCGGTGTCACTGTCACACATCCCTTCAAGGAGCGGAACCTCAGAAAACTAGAGAAGATGGCCAGGCAAGCTGCCTCAGCAGAGCCCACACAGCATGCTCCCATATCTCCGAGAGAACGGGCTCCACAGACGTCACCAGACTCGCCTGAGTGAATCAGAAGGAAATTTCAGCATCATCAGGAACACATTCAACAGGCAGGTGGAGGGGGGGATGAAATGGGAGACTGGGGCTGACATATATACAGCACTGATACTACACATAAAGTCAACGAGTAAGGACCTAGTGTACAGCACAGGGAAGTCTGCTCAGAGCTCTGTGGTGAAAATGGGCAGGAAATATAAAAGAGAGGGAGATGCATAGATAGATAGATAGATAGATGACTGATATATCTATCACTTTGCTGTACAGAAGAAATTGACACAGCAGTGCAAAGCAACTATATACCAATAAATGAATGAATGGATGAATGAATTTTTAAAAAAGGAGTACACTGGGCTGCCTAGAACTTGTGGAAATGAGGAGTCCACACCCAGGGTGCAGCACAGCACCAGGGCCGCCCTCATGTTGGTCCACTGCCAATGGACTGCCTGGACCAGGCCTCTTCTACCCCGAGACCTCGACGCAGAGGTGGGGAGGCAGCCAGTGGCGGGCTCTCCAGTGCTCTGCTCTTACTCACGCAGCCATCCCAAGGCTGAGATCACTGGGAGAACAAGGGACCCACAGTCCACCTCAGGACAACGGCCACGGCCGCCGCCACTCACTTCGCGGACGGCCTGCTGTAGTTTTGTGTTCACTTCCTTGGACTTGAGGAGGTCCTTCCTGGCTGTGTCCAGGTCCTCCTCCAACTCTGTCTCGTGGGCAGAGAGGGCTGCCAGGCGCTCCTTCATCTGGCTCTGCTCCTGCGACTACTTGTCCATGATTTCCTGTAGCTCGATCACCTGAGCCAGGTCTTACTTGTGGCTTAAGAGACCATCGGAGGGCCTCTAAGGGGGAAAGGAAGCCTTAGATAGCTTTGTTTTGGGCGGGAGGGAACACAGCACTTCCGGGCAATCAGTGAGGTCAAAACTGCCCTTTTGCACTCTGGGAGATCACAGGGCCCTCATGGCCACTCAGACCTACATGGTGCATTGGTGAGAGGTCCCAACAGCCCCGCACAGACTGGATGGTAAGATGAGAACCAGACAGAGAGCGAGACCAAGGACTTGCCTTTCCATCGGCACTTGGCATGTTTTCTTGCTCGTGGTTTACATCAAGCACCCTGTCCGTTAGTATCTTTTCCTGGTTATTCTCCTCTTTAAGAATCATCTGCTAAAACCAAAAAATTGAATCAGAGTAAAGAAATAAGTAAAGACAGCAAAACTCCACCTGGAAAAACTCAACTCTAAACTGAAAACGCAACATAAAAAGAAAATAAAATACATGGTGATGCTATCTATCCTGAATACAATCAGGTGATTAGAGTCAGAATTTGTCTTCTACTGGACAAAGGGGTACTGAAGACATCCTGCAGCTCTGAGCCACAAGGCTAGTTTACTAGTCATTAAAATAACCCAGGTGGGCGGATCCTCAATCAGAAAGATAAATAACATCTGATGCCCATCACTACAGCCTTCATTCTTTTTTAAAATGAAAGGATACAAATGACAAACCCTTAACTGAAATTACACAATGACTGATCAAACTTACCTCTTTATGTGTGGCACCTAATTCTTCTTCTAACAATCTATACCTTTCAAGTGCTACTTGTAATTGTGCTCTCAACTAGAATAAAAGGGGCCGAGTCACTGTGTGTTGATATGTGTATATACATTAGTACACTTCTTAGTGTATACTCACCCTAATACATGGATACTGTAACAGAACACCTTTAATGTCTCTCATTCATCTTAATGTCAAGAAAATCTGCTTGTTAACAGCTTTAAATTCTAAGTTTGAGAGAACAAAATGTTATCCTAAATTAATTTTATTACCCAATTTTTAACTGCAAGTTGATATACAGAATATAATAAATCTTGAGACATTTATGCCAACTAATACTTTTTAACTGGGGGCTTCTCAGGTGACTCAATGGTAAAGAATCCGCCTGCCAATGCAAGAGGACAGGTTCGATCCCTGGGTCTGGAAGGTCCCCTGGAGTAGAAGATGGCCACCCACTCCAGTATTCATGCCTGGGAAGCCCCATGAAGAGAGGAGCGTGTGGGCTACAGTCCACAGGGTCGCAAAGATTCAGACATGACTGAGCATGTACGCAGGCAACGCTTTTTAACCATGTAAAACTCTGACTTCTTACAGAAAAAAATGTATATACAAGAATTCAAGAAGCTCAAAAGTCAACTAGTTACATAAATACGTGCATCATCCACCTAACAAGGCAGCAAGTGTACAAATCCAGGATGGCTGGGTGGCTGGTACCTTCTTGTCCAGGGCCTTGTGGTGCTCAGACAGCAATTTCAGTGCCCTGAACACCTCCACTGGTCATGCCAGCTGGGGACTGCGCCTGCCGCTTGCCAGCCGTCATTCGGGACAGCACGTATCGGGAAACCAGGCACTCCAGGTGCTCCAGCAGCAGCTGCAGCGCAGGGCCAAAGGAGCACCTTCAACCTCATGCTCGAATTCAGGGCCGATAACTCCTCTCAGCCTCATGCTACAGCCGGAAACATGCTAAAAGCACATCAGAATCCCACCAGTTCAGTGTAAAGTCAGTGGTGGCCAGCGGTGACCCACCTCGGGAAAATGTCAACACTTGAGAATCCCCTTACTGACCCTGGTATTGCTTCTTCCTGCGTTGAGTTCAGTGATTTCTTCCTCTTTTACGAAGCTGCTCTCTGCATATTTTTAGTTCTTCAGTAGGAGTTGGAAATTTCTAGAAAACAGTTAAATGAGAAACTAAATGCAAACATAAATTAAAAAGAGAGTCAGACTGTGAAGACTGACCCTGTCAAGTCTCTCCAGGCTCCACACAAAGGATCTCCCTGCCCCTCCAGAGAAGAGGGGGTCCACTGATCCCAAGATCACACAGACCACCACAACTCAGACCCGTCTTCAGCCTCCACCTTGACCTGGCAGGCATGCGGCAGGGGAGAACCTGGAATCCAAGCCTGCCTTTTCAAGACCCAGGGACGTCTGAGAAACTTTCCAAAACATAAACCTAACAACAAAGTGGATAAAGAGATTCTTAAATGACACACAGACCAGTGACCTAGAGCCACTGGGGAGAGTGAAGAAAAAAGGGAAGGTCTACAAGGCCACCAAGCTTTGGAGTGTTC
The DNA here is from genome assembly GCA_006408675.1 of Madoqua kirkii. Classification (NCBI taxonomy): domain Eukaryota; kingdom Metazoa; phylum Chordata; class Mammalia; order Artiodactyla; family Bovidae; genus Madoqua; species Madoqua kirkii. The sequence goes on from SJYC01009154.1 coordinate 15,304, forward strand.
CTCTAGGAAGAAGGCTGATAGCACTCCAAGGCCATCTGTTAGCCTGACTCCACTGAAGTCACCCAGTCATTCAATCAACTGGTTAAAATGTTAAATTTATGTTATATGTATTTTACCACAATTTGCGTGCACGCAGGGCCATCCACGTGGTGAACTTGCTCAAACTGAACCACATGGAGTCTTTCATTCTTCTATTTTTCTTTGCAGAAATAAAAACATCCTGGGCTACGTATCCCCTACTACATACTGAGTGTCCAGCACCCAGAACAGTGCCCAGCACTTGTAAGAAGCATGTAGAAGACATGTGAAGCTATGAGGGTGTATGTCATACACGTAAGCAGTAGGTACAAGTCATTAAAATACTGCACACACTGGTCTGTGCTTTGTAAGGTGGGAGACATTAACGGGCTTAGCTTTTCTACTTCAAGGACTGACTCTCTAGCTCCATCTTCATGCCCCAGAGACTCCTCCAGCCCGTATAGCCTTTCTTTGGAAGAAGGGAGACGTTAACGGGCTTAGCCTTTCTGCCTCAAGGACTGACTCTACAGCTCAGTCCACGTGCCCCAGTGACTCCTCCAGCCAGTGTTTTATGCCAACTAATACTTTTTAACTGGGGGCTTCTCAGGTGACTCAATGGTAAAGAATCCGCCTGCCAATGCAAGAGGACAGGTTCGATCCCTGGGTCTGGAAGGTCCCCTGGAGTAGAAGATGGCCACCCACTCCAGTATTCATGCCTGGGAAGCCCCATGAAGAGAGGAGCGTGTGGGCTACAGTCCACAGGGTCGCAAAGATTCAGACATGACTGAGCATGTACGCAGGCAACGCTTTTTAACCATGTAAAACTCTGACTTCTTACAGAAAAAAATGTATATACAAGAATTCAAGAAGCTCAAAAGTCAACTAGTTACATAAATACGTGCATCATCCACCTAACAAGGCAGCAAGTGTACAAATCCAGGATGGCTGGGTGGCTGGTACCTTCTTGTCCAGGGCCTTGTGGTGCTCAGACAGCAATTTCAGTGCCCTGAACACCTCCACTGGTCATGCCAGCTGGGGACTGCGCCTGCCGCTTGCCAGCCGTCATTCGGGACAGCACGTATAGGGAAACCAGGCACTCCACGTGCTCCAGCAGCAGCTGCAGCGCAGGGCCAAAGGAGCACCTTCAACCTCATGCTCGAATTCAGGGCCGATAACTCCTCTCAGCCTCATGCTACAGCCGGAAACATGCTAAAGCACGTCAGAATCCCACCAGTTCAGTGTAAAGTCAGTGGTGGCCAGCGGTGACCCACCTCGGGAAAATGTCAACACTTGAGAATCCCCTTACTGACCCTGGTATTGCTTCTTCCTGCTTTGAGTTCAGTGATTTCTTCCTCTTTTACGAAGCTGCTCCCTGCATATTTTTAGTTCTTCAGTAGGAGTTGGAAATTTCTAGAAAACAGTTAAATGAGAAACTAAATGCAAACATAAATTAAAAAGAGAGTTAGACTGTGAAGACTGACCCTGTCAAGTCTCTCCAGGCTCCACACAAAGGATCTCCCTGCCCCTCCAGAGAAGAGGGGGTCCACTGACCCCAAGATCACACAGACCACCACAACTCAGACCCGTCTTCAGCCTCCACCTTGACCTGGCAGGCATGCGGCAGGGGAGAACCTGGAATCCAAGCCTGCCTTTTCAAGACCCAGGGACGTCTGAGAAACTTTCCAAAACATAAACCTAACAACAAAGTGGATAAAGAGATTCTTAAATGACACACAGACCAGTGACCTAGAGCCACTGGGGAGAGTGAAGAAAAAAGGGAAGGTCTACAAGGCCACCAAGCTTTGGAGTGTTCCTCTAGGAAGAAGGCTGATAGCACTCCAAGGCCATCTGTTAGCCTGACTCCACTGAAGTCACCCAGTCATTCAATCAACTGGTTAAAATGTTAAATTTATGTTATATGTATTTTACCACAATTTGCGTGCACGCAGGGCCATCCACGTGGTGAACTTGCTCAAACTGAACCACATGGAGTCTTTCATTCTTCTATTTTTCTTTGCAGAAATAAAAACATCCTGGGCTACGTATCCCCTACTACATACTGAGTGTCCAGCACCCAGAACAGTGCCCAGCACTTGTAAGAAGCATGTAGAAGACATGTGAAGCTATGAGGGTGTATGTCATACACGTAAGCAGTAGGTACAAGTCATTAAAATACTGCACACACTGGTCTGTGCTTTGTAAGGTGGGAGACATTAACGGGCTTAGCTTTTCTACTTCAAGGACTGACTCTCTAGCTCCATCTTCATGCCCCAGAGACTCCTCCAGCCCGTATAGCCTTTCTTTGGAAGAAGGGAGACGTTAACGGGCTTAGCCTTTCTGCCTCAAGGACTGACTCTACAGCTCAGTCCACGTGCCCCAGTGACTCCTCCAGCCAGTGTTTCCCTTCTTGTGGGGCCCCTGCCCATCCTCCACGCAGCACCTGCACAACCTCTTACAAGGTAAACCTGCTGGGGTGGATCCTGCCCACTAACGCCAAAACACCCTGGCCGGCAGGGCCCACAGCTATGCTAACAAAATGAAACACAACCCCAACACTTTGCCAGGTAAGGGCCAATCCGACAGGCCCAGCCCCCGGCTGCTCTTACCTCAGGCCACTCTGCTTCCAGGACTTGGGCTGAGGCCAAGTTTTTCCTAGTCTTGATCTTTGCCTTTGGGTTGCAGCACTGAAATAATGCCCACAGGTGGGCCCTTCTGCGATCCATCCTCGCGGATGGGGGCAGCCCCCTACTTGGGGGCAACCGCTGTTTCACGGTAGGATACCTCGGCTCCTGAGCTATCACCACCGATCTCACACTATTCACACTATTCACACTACGACCACCGCTCTCACACACACCGCTCTCACACTATGACCACCAGCACCACTGTCTCAAGGAGAAATGGCATGAAGGCTCTGCCTCGAGCACGTCTCCCAGGAGCCTGGAACCTGAACCCGCTCAGTCACAAGGGATTCTGTGGTAACAGGGGGGCTGGGCTCGGGCCCACCATCAAGGGTGCAGAGAGGGGGGAGGGGTTGTCAAAAAGACAACAGGTGAGTGTGGGGTGTGGGAGAAGGAAGGCCGTGCCCACGGCTCAGGCCCCCTGTCAAACACGACCCTGCAAGGTACTGGGTCACAGTCAAACTGACCAGTATAAACTGCTTCAGAAACCACCACCCCTGGGAATGAGCACGTCTTGTAAGTGGGCTTCTGCCTCCTCTACCCCCCAAACAAGCCTCCAGTGAGGCTACTGAAAGGGCACCCCTGAACTCAAGGGCATCCCCAGAACCCACTCAGCTGAGGAGGACTCACTGCGCTAGCTCCCCCTCACTCTCACCCTGAGCTCGGTCCTCCGTCGGACTCCCTCACTCGAGCTCAGCAAGGGCTTGACCAACCTCGCTCCAAGCCCTTAAAATGAACCCACAGTGGGTACAGGGGTTCATTCAACCTGCTGTGAACTCGCCCTCTTTAACTTCGACCCTGGGCTGCCGGATGACTCTGTCCCGTGGGGGCTGCATGGTGGAGGTTCAGGGGTGTCCCTGCCTTGAGCTGCGACAGCCAGTGCCTCCCAGACCCCGCCAGAGGCTGCCCCACCCTCCGTCCCCGAGTCTCCCACCCCTCTCCTGGGCCCACTCCCACCCTCACGGCTCTCCACTCGCCAGGGCACAGGCCACACTGCTCCTGGCTCAGCCTGGACCTCTGCTGTCATTTGAGGACCTCGGTCCCCAGGGTGCTTGGGGTCCTATATCCACCCGTCTCAGCGATTACAGACTCTGGGGGAGAGAGTACAGTTTGGGGTTCCACCCGCAGTTCACCCTGAACATGTTCTCTTTTTTTGGCTTTATCTACTGGAGTTCTCTGAGATGTCTTTTTAAAACCTCAACTGTTGCTTTCAGAAAGACTGTAAAATCACTGTGCTCAACTTTAAGAATAAAATCTTCATTTTCAATCTTAAAGTGAAACTGGAGGGAAGACTAAAAGCAGTCATTTTTTTCAAACTGAAAAAGAAAACCCACACGTGACCATGTCACAGAATACAGGTCACATGACCCCTCCCTCCTCAGCCTTCTCCCCCACCTCCAGCAGCCCATCATCACAAGGGCTGCCCTGGGCCAGCAGGGGCAGGGCAAGAGTGCAGACCGGCTCCTCTGTCTCCAGGCCGCGTGAGCTGCTTGCTCCACCTTCTTCCCAAGTTCACGTGGCACTGAAACAGCCTGGGCAAGCTGGGGATTCTGACCAGAAACACAACCATGGGTACCAAGCAAGGACCCCTGGTTCTTGTTTTTCCCGGCATCAAATAAACTTGATCAATACAACAACCGTGACTGTTACATGTGGCTTCAGATGACAGAAGACACCCAGGGCATCCCCACTTCCAGTGACAGACGCAAGCAGCTTGTAGATCAGCCTACCAAGAGCTAGAAAAGCTAAATACAGTTTAAAAGAGGTCCTTGCTGCTGCTGCTACTAAGTCACTTCAGTTGTGTCCAACTCTGTGACTCCATAGATGGCAGCCCACCCGGCTCCCCCATCCCTGGGATTCTCCAGGCAAGAACACTGGAGTGGGTTGCCATTTCCTTCTCCAATGCATGAAAGTGAAAAGTGAAAGTGAAGTCACTCAGTCATGTCCGACTCTTTGCAATCCCATGGACTACAGCCTCCCAGGCTCCTCTGTCCATGGGATTTTCCAGGCACGAGTACTGGAGTGGGTTGCCATTGCCTTCTCCCAAAAGAGGTCCTTAGGCAACCACAATCCAAGATTTCAAACAAAAGGGAAGCCTAGTAAAAGAGCTGGAGACTGAGAGGGCTGCCCCTTCCCTTGGGCCATCTGAACAAAGCTGACTCTGCCAAGAAAAGGCAGGGAAAATGGCAAGCAGAGGGGACTGGCTAACACAGCTCTGGATGTTTCCTTGGGCTGAGAAGACAAAAATTCTAGCGCAGGCCAGATGAATCAGTCCGGGTGTCAGAAAATGTACCCAACACTGCCCAAACCGGCTGAGCGCTGAGTATCAGTCACCTCATGGTGCTCAGGAGACAAATGGTGGGCTTCAGGACCTGCCGAGAAGGGGGGGAACAGGGGGCAGCCCAGGCTTCCAGACTCTCTACGATCTTTCGAGGAGGGACTCCAGCCCCCCACCCCGTTCCACCCATTTCCGACGACTCTGACTCGAATGTCTCTGGGGGGTCGAAGTTCAGGGAGTCCGGGACTGACTTGTCTATCGAGACAGGGGTGACCTCCAGACGTAGTCTCCTTTGAGACCTCTTCTGTCGTACACTCAGAACCTCTAGGGTTTTCCAAACATAATGTTGGTTTTTCCAGTAGTCACGTATGGATGTGAGAGTTGGCCCATGAAGAAGGCTGAATGCCGAAGAATCGATGCTTCTGAAGTGGGGAGTTGGAGAAGACTCTTGAGAGCCCCGTGGACTGCTACGAGATCCAACCAGTCAATCCTAAAGCAAATCAGACCTGAACATTCACTGGAAAGACTGATGCTGAAGCTCCAATACTTTGGCCACCTAATGCGAAGAACTAACTCATTGGAAAAGAACCTAATGCTGGGGAAGACTGAAGGCAGAAGGAGAAGGGGATGACAGAAGATGAGCTGGTTGGATGGCATCACCGACTCAATGGTCATGAGCCTGAGCTACCTCTGGGAATTGGTGATAGAGAAGCCTGGCGTGCTGCAGTCCATGGGGTTACAATGGGTCAGATACTGAGCGACTGAACTGACTGACAGGGACAGTGGCAAGAGTTAGTTCAAGAATCAGACCACTGACTCAAAAATGAAAACCACACATTGGTTTCAGCTCCTCTGCGGATGCGTAAGGCAAGAAGAAAATGTTCAAGCGCTCAGTGGGTTACAATGGGTCAGATACTGAGCGACTGAACTGACTGACAGGGACAGTGGCAAGAGTTAGTTCAAGAATCAGACCACTGACTCAAAAATGAAAACCACACATTGGTTTCAGCTCCTCTGCGGATGCGTAAGGCAAGAAGAAAATGTTCAAGCGCTCAGAGGAAAAAAGGTGTGGCTTTTAATGTCACAGCAACACTGAGAGCTGACTTTTCAAGAACAAGGAAGTCAGAAGATAATGGACTGGCATCTGTAAAATGCTGAAAAACAAATAACCACCAACCTGGAATTCTATACCCAAGAAAAACGCTCTTCGGAAGTGAAAGCAAAATAAAGACTTTTAGGGCAAATGAAAATGAGACAACTCATCACCCACAGACATGAACTAAAAAATTATTAAGGCAGTGCTTTGGGAGAAAGAAAAGTAGTCTCTGATGGAAATACAAAAAACAAGTAAAGACCAACAACGAGGTAACTGTGAGGGTAAATACTAACTTTACAAAACAATGATGTTAATGCCGAAAATATATCTAACAGTTTAAAGTGTAACAGTGACAAGGAGGGAACAGTCATGTCAGGGAAGCAGTAAAAGTACTAAGTTAGACTTGAATGTAAAACACATGCTGTATCTGCGAACGTGCACCCAACAACCTGGCAGAGGAGCACAGAATAGAAAAACACTTCATACTTCTAAAAGACGGCAAGAGCAAAGAACACAGAATAGGTGGGAAAAACAGAAAACAAACAGTCACATCGTATCTACACACTGAAATATCAACATTATAAACAAAGCAAATACTCTCATTAAAAGATAAAGTGTCAAACTGATTCCAATGAAAACTATACACTATTCACAGAGGTACATGTTAAGATGGAAGGTCTTTTAGACAGGTGAAAGTAAAAGATACCCAGGCAAACAAGGACAGAAAACTGATGTGGCAATATCATTGTCAAATAGTGTCTAAAGAAAGCAGCATTACTAGCGATGAAAAGGAGCATCTCATACTGATACAAGTTCAGTCTAGCAAGAAGATGAGGATTCTAAATTTGAATGTACCTAATAACATAACCTCAAAATAGCAATACATAAAACCCAACAGAAATAGAAAAGGAGTAACAGCCAAGTTCATAATCCCAGTGGGAGATGTTAAAGACACATCTCTCGTGGAACTGGGCTCCCTGGTACGAAGTCACCTGCAGCCATGAAGTACCGGAAATGCGGCTGGCTCTACAAAGAGATGTGCTGCAAGCCTGAAACATACACTGGATTTTAAAGACTCAGCATGAAAAAAAGAACATGAACTATTTCTTTAGGTTTTATCATGTTGATTACACACTGAAAGGATAATATTTTGGGTGTGTTAAAATAAAATATATTACAGGTAATTTCACCCACTTCTGCTTTTACTCAACGTGGCTAGCAGAATCTGAATTACATGAGTGACAAACTTGATCTAACTGATACACACAGAACATTGCATTCCCACTGATAACATATTATTTTCAAGAGCCCAAGGAACATATAACAAAAAGAATATATTTTGGGCTATTAGGAAAGCTCAAATTATTTCAAAGGACTGAAATAATGCAGGGTATACTTACGGATTGCAATGGGCTGACGATTTATGTGCCCTCAAACTTCACCCTGCATCTGGTGATGATCCTAGGAGGCAGGCACTCTGGGAGAGGTCAGGCCAGGAGGGAATGGGCTTCTGTGCTGCGAGGACAGGGAGAAGAAGCAGGCAGTCTAGGAACCAGGAAACAGGCCGCACCAGACGTGGCACCTGCTGGTGATCTTGGGATTCCCCAGCCTCCAGGACTACAAGAAACAACTTTCTCTTGTTTATCAGCTAGTCTATGGTATTTATAACAGTAGCCCAAAAAAGACTAAGATAGGGATCTTCATGGAATTAAGTTAGAATCAAAAAAAGGTCACGGGAAAAACCTCCCCAAACATTGGGAAGTTAAATGACATACTGCTTGAAGAATTTCATGAATAATAAAAAACACACACTGTTTAAAAAATGTTTAAAAAACACAATGAAAATTAGAAAACACTTTTCCATAAAAGATAATGAAAATCTGGAAACTTGTGGGACGCAGCGAACTACGTTTAGAGGATAACTTAAAGCCTTAAACAACATATACTGGAAAAAAAGGAGGGCTAAAAATCAATTAAGCCTCTCTCCCAAGAAACCAGAAAAAAAGCATAGCAGATGAAACACAAGGCAGATAGGAAAAAAAGGAGCACAAAACAAGGAAACAGAAAGCAGATATGAAGTTTTTTAAAAACAAAGCCAAAAGTTGGCTCTTTGAAAGGACTGATAAAACTGATAAACACAAATCACCAGCATCACCAGCATAGGGATTTTTACAAGGAGAGACAACACATCTTGCAGATAAGAAAAATATTACGAACCACGGTTCACTTACTAATTGCAGAGTCTGCTCGCCTCAATAAATTCCTAGCAAGGGGTAAATGCTTTACTTAAATAGACCCAGGAAGACATACAAAATCAGAAATTTTTATTTGCATGTTTGCATTCCCACTGATAACATATTATTTTCAAGAGCCCAAGGAACATATAACAAAAAGAATATATTTTGGGCTATTAGGAAAGCTCAAATTATTTCAAAGGACTGAAATAATGCAGGGTATACTTACGGATTGCAATGGGCTGACGATTTATGTGCCCTCAAACGTCACCCTGCATCTGGTGATGATCCTAGGAGGCAGGCACTCTGGGAGAGGTCAGGCCAGGAGGGAATGGGCTTCTGTGCTGCGAGGACAGGGAGAAGAAGCAGGCAGTCTAGGAACCAGGAAACAGGCCGCACCAGACGTGGCACCTGCTGGTGATCTTGGGACTCCCCAGCCTCCAGGACTACAAGAAACAACTTTCTCTTGTTTATCAGCTAGTCTATGGTATTTATAACAGTAGCCCAAAAAAGACTAAGATAGGGATCTTCATGGAATTAAGTTAGAAATCAAAAAAAGGTCACGGGAAAAACCTCCCCAAACATTGGGAAGTTAAATGACATACTGCTTGAAGAATTTCATGAATAATAAAAAACACACACTGTTTAAAAAATGTTTAAAAAACACAATGAAAATTAGAAAACACTTTTCCATAAAAGATAATGAAAATCTGGAAACTTGTGGGACGCAGCGAACTACGTTTAGAGGATAACTTAAAGCCTTAAACAACATATACTGGAAAAAAAGGAGGGCTAAAAATCAATTAAGCCTCTCTCCCAAGAAACCAGAAAAAAAGCATAGCAGATGAAACACAAGGCAGATAGGAAAAAAAGGAGCACAAAACAAGGAAACAGAAAGCAGATATGAAGTTTTTTAAAAACAAAGCCAAAAGTTGGCTCTTTGAAAGGACTGATAAAACTGATAAACACAAATCACCAGCATCACCAGCATAGGGATTTTTACAAGGAGAGACAACACATCTTGCAGATAAGAAAAATATTACGAACCACGGTTCACTTACTAATTGCAGAGTCTGCTCGCCTCAATAAATTCCTAGCAAGGGGTAAATGCTTTACTTAAATAGACCCAGGAAGACATACAAAATCAGAAATTTTTATTTGCATGAAAAAATTACATCTGAAATTAAAAGCCTCCCCACAATGAAACCAACTGGTTTTGCCAATCAATTCTTCCAAAAATCTAGGGAAGAAAACAGTAATCTCACAGGAACTCTCGGGGTAAACAAGGAACACTCTCCAACCTTGTTTTATAAGACTAGCATAACCTTGATACTAAAACCAACAAGGAAGAAGTACAAGAAAGTAAAATTACAGACTCTTGAGTATAGATAGATGAAATAATTCTAAATAAAACACTAACAAAGCCCAACTGAAGGAGAATACATTGAGATCAGTTTGGGGTTGTTTTAGAATCACAAAATTATTAAAAGTTAAATCACCACATAAAAGAAAAATCACCTGTTTCAAAATCTGCAGAAAATAAACTTAAGAAAATTTAATGTAATAATTTTAGTTCATGACTAAGAAAAAACTCTTAGTAAACTAACAGAGAAGAATTTACATATTTTGATGAAAATATCTACAAAGAAGTTAATATCCTGTGTGATGGTGAGATACTGACAGCTTTTTCTCTGATAATGGGACAGAGACAAGGATACTACTTCTGTTCACCACTGTACTGGAGATCCTAGTCTGTACAATAAGGCAAGAAAAAGGAAAGGGTTATCACAGTTGCAAAGGGGGAAAAAAGCACTTATTTGCAGACATAATCGTGTATACATAAAAAATACAATTAGAATGATTTGAAGTAAATGGATTTACCAAGTGAATATAGGAAAGTCAATTCTATCTCTATTAGGAATTTATAATGGCACTGAAAATATCAAGATATCTAATTAAACATGTGCAAGACATACAGCAAACTATAAACTTCTAAGATAGATTAAAGAAGATCTAAAAAATGGAGAGCTATCTATATTGTGTTCATGGATTATAAGAACAACATAAAGGACACACACACAGAGTGAACTGTGTGAGGCGATGCGTACGTTGGGCCATCATTCCACGATGTCTATGGGCATCAAGTCATCACAATGTAGACTTGAAATACAGACAAACTGTATCTGTCAATGACTCCTTAGTGAAGCTGGGGGTCTAAAATCAGGGCCTGGCACCTGGTAGGTGGCAGGTGTGGGAACCCGGGTTCACGTGCAGGCTGTACACACTCTTAATCACAGGTGAGACCTGAAGCAACAACCCAGCAACTCTCATTTTTCTTTTTCTGTTTTTCTCTGTTCCCCTTGCCATTTGTGTTTAACAGATTCCCAGTATCAAGTGAGCAGCGTCAATGCAGCAGTAATGTTTCCCCATCTAAGGCGGGAGCATGTAACATTAGCAGACTTCCCAATAGCCTGAGATAACTGGGGTGCCCCATCACAACAGAAAGCAAAGAAACACGACACTTCTTTGAGAAAATGTCAAGAGAGAGAGAGCTGCCTGATGGCAGTGGGAACTAGGTTCACCAGACGTCCCAAGGGGACCTCTAGGGGCTTGGAGCCCACACTGGGCTCCTCAGCTTGAGGCCACACTTGCCTTTCCACCATTCTGGGGGTCCTGGCAGAAGAAAGCCAGGCCACGGAAGGGGGATGGTGTGGCTGGGCTGTGGGACTCAGGGCAGGACTGACTTCAGTCTGTGCTGGGCTCCATGTCCAGTCACCACTCTTGGAGTGTACAAAGTTCTTGGGATCATTGTAGGTTTTTGGCAAAAAGCAATGGAGCCAAAGTCACTTAGGATGGCTTTTAAGGGAAAAAACCTCACTGAGGATTTCCTCAGTGCCAGCCTCGGCCCCTAGAGAGATGCAGACTCCTGGTCATCCTTGGCTGTGCCCGCAGCCCACCAGCTCCAGGGAAGGACTCCTCCTTCTCTTCTCTGTGTGCCATGAACCTGCACACACTGGGCCTTCAGAACCTCAGGAGACTCACCCCACCCCCACTATAGCCAGAACCCTCCCCAGGCATAAAACAGCTGTGGAGTCACTTTGGCCCAAGCCCTGGTTACGGATCCCTGGAGCCCACTACAGCCTCTACAGCGTGATTAATCAGGTCCTTTATACACAGATTCCTGCCTGTCAGATCTGAGCTTTAGATTTAGCTCTGTCCCTCCCGTGGCAGCCAGGTAGGGTGCAATGCAGATAAAGGAGCTCAGGAGCTGAGTTTCAAGGGAAGCACTGAAAGGATAGCGATGGATGCAACCTATCGCAAACTGAAGGAGGGTCCCTGCATGTCTCAGAAACGGCTTCTGCTGTGCAGGTGTGGAGGAGAGCCCCCATGGTGCAAAGGCAAGAGAGGTACTCAGGGGCAAAGGCTCCTGGCCTCTCCGGTAGCAGCTCCAGTTGGTAGCTCGCGAACAGTGGACAGCCAATGAGTGTGACTCTTATTCCCTCACAAAGAAAGAGAAAGGGGGCAGGGTGTGGGAGTACCCTGAAGGTGTGGTGGGGTGGATGAAGGGAGGTGTCCCTCCTCTCTTTAGTGCAAATTGTTTTTGTGAGTCTCAGAGCTGCCAGAAGGCAGTTACCAAGTCAGGTCCCCACAGTATCCAGTGTGGGCTGGGTGCCTTAGCCCCTGTCACATGGACAAGCCGCACCATATGGCTTCCCTGAGTTCTAACAGCAGGATCTGGGGGTTTTGTCTAGATACACACTTCCTTGCTGTAGCTGTGTAACCCCCCTTCTTTGAGCCCCCCTTTTGTCCTCTAGATAAAGGACATCGATTGCTACCTTAGCAGGTTGCCAGCTTAATCCCATGAAGACTAATTAGGGTAATTCTATAATGAATAGCTGGCCTTAAGAGATACTGGGCTTCCCTGATAGCTCAGCTGGTAAAGAATCCTCCTGCCATGAGGATACCCCGGTTTGATTCCTGGGTCGGGAATGATGATCTGCTACAGAAGGGACAGGCTACCCAGTTCACTATTCTTGGACTTCTCTTGTGGCTCATCTGATAAAGAATCTGCCTGCAATGCGGGAAACCTGGGTTCAATCCCTGGACTAGGAAGATCCCCTGGAAAAGGGAAAGGCTACCCACTTCAGTATTCTGGCCTGCAGAATTCCACGGACTGTATAGCCCATGGGGTTGCCAAGAGTTAGACACGACTGAGGTTACCACCCTTATGGCAGAAAGTGAAGAAGAACTAAAGAGCCTCTTGATGAAAGTGAAAGAGGAAAGCAAAAAAGTTGGTTTAAAGCTCAACATTCAGAAAACAAAGATCATGGCATCTGGTCCCATCACTTCATGGGAAATAGATGGAGAAACAGTGGAAACTGTCAGACTTTATTTTTTTGGGCTCCAAAATCACTGCAGATGGTGACTGCAGCCATGAAATTAAAAGACGCTTAGTCTTTGGAAGAAAAGTTATGACCAATCTAGATAGTATATCCAAAAGCAGAGACATTACTTTGCCGACTAAGGTCCGTCTGGTCAAGGCTATGGTTTTTCCTGTGGTCATGTATGGATGTGAGAGTTGGACTGTGAAGAAGGCTGAGCGCCGAAGAATTAATGCTTTTGAACTGTGGTGTTGGAGAAGACTCTTGAGAGTCCCTTGGACTGCAAGGAGATCCAACCAGTCCATTCTAAAGGAGATCAACCCTGGGATTTCTTTGGAAGCAATGATGCTAAAGCTGAAACTCCAATACTTTCGCCACCTCATGTGAAGAGTTGACTCACTGGAAAAGACTCTGATGCTGGGAGGAATTGGGGGCAGGAGGAGAAGGGGACGGCAGAGGATGAGATGGCTGGATGGCATCACTGACTCGATGAATGTGAGTCTGAGTGAACTCCGGGAGATGGTGATGGACAGGGAGGCCTGGCATGCTGCCATTCATGGGGTCGCAAAGAGTCGGACACGACTGAGCGACTGAACTGAACTGAACTGAGGAACTTTCAGTTCACTTTAAAGAGATACGACCTGAATCCAGATTAAACTGGAGTCTCCCAGTGTTATCTGGCATTTCTTCCCGAAGCCAGCCAAAACCCACACAGGAGCATTTCCAGGGTCTCCACTTAGCCAGCTGGACAGAAAACCCAGCGTGGTTCAAACAAGCTGGCAGACAAGCAGGAGAGGACTCACAGGCAAAAGGCTTCCCTCCGGTCTCAGGTGGAGCTCCGGGACCACAGTAGGAACTGGCGCTCTCAACCCCTGGGCTCAGGAGCGCCCTCCTTCTCAGGCCGGCGGTTCTGCTCTAACGGGCGTAGGAACGCCACCAACGGCCACAGGCTGACCTCACGCCCCTCCCACTGCTGTAGCCTGACCTCACACAGCCCCACCACTTCCGGCAGAACAAGCCCTCCTCTTCCCTTGATTCCAGCGTGAGGCCCGGCCCTGGGCCCCGATTGGTCACCGCCCCAGTCCTGAGCCACTCTCGGTGGCCAGGGAGGATGGAACACACCGATTGGCCAGGTCCAGGTCATGTGACCATACTCTCCACTGTGTCAGGGGTGTAGGTAGTGTGATGCCCCCAGAGCAGGGCCAAGAGTCCAGTTCATGTGTCAGTGTGCCCAGTGTCCTGGGACGTGCCTGTACATCCTCTCTACACACCGCTTTGTCCTCTGCACATAAAATTTTCATGACGTACCTCTTCCCTTCCCAAGCGCTGTTTCACACACCCACATTCAAGGGAGCAAGACCTCCTCTTTGAAGGTAGATTTGGAGATCCTCTTTTAACCTCTGGGCTTGTTTCTTGTATCGCTACTGCTGCTACTGCTAAGTCACTTAAGTCTTGTCCGACTCTGTGCGACCCCATAGACGGCAGACCACCAGACTCCCCTTTCCCTGGGATTCTCCAGGCAGGAACACTGGAGTGGGTTGCCATTTCCTTCTCCAAGGCATGAAAGTGAAGTCGCCTAGCCGTGTCTGGCTCTTAGCGACCCCATGGACTGCAGCCTACCGAGTTCCTCCGTCCCTGGGATTTTCCAGGCAAGAGTACTGGAGTGGGGAGCCATTGCCTTCTCCGGTTTCTTGTATTATGTTAGAATAATTTATTCAGTCTAAAAACCCCCACGAGCACCACCATATGCTGCTTTGCCTATTCAGGATTCTTAGCCGTTCTGAGAAGGCAACGGCAACCCACTCCAGTACTCTTGCCTGGAAAGCCCCATGGACGGAGGAGCCTGGTGGGCTGCAGTCCATTGGGTCGCAAAGAGTCAGACACGACTGAATGACTTTCCTTTCACTTTTCACTTTCATACACTGGAGAAAGAAATGGCAGCCCACTCCAGTGTTCTTGCCTGGAGAACCCCAGGAACAGGGGAGCCTGGTGGGCTGCTGTCTATGGGGTTGCACAGAGTCGGACAGGACTGAAGCAACTTAGCAGCAGCAGCTGTTCTGAGGGCATGGTCCAGGGGCCTCCAGAAGGGAATGAATTTTGTCTAAGGAAGCACCTGAGAGGCTCAATCACTGAATCGCTTTGCTGTACACCTTAAACAAACAAATTATTGTAAATCAACAACATCTCAATTTAAAGAGAAGATATTCCCTTATCAAAAATTGTTTGAAATTTTGTAAAGTTTTTCCTTCAGTTGTTGGTTTTTAGTATGTGTTGGTTTGGTGGTGGTTTGCAAAGTAGGGATCCAACTTACCTTCCCACATGGATACCAGATTGTCCCAGTGGGATGATTCCTTTGTCCTTTCACCTGGAAATGTCCTTTCTGCGTTTACACATTAAGAAACTTTTTTAAAAATGACAAGTATGAAGAACTTCAGATCTTTGGAAACTTGTACAGCATCCCAGAGGCATGTTTCCATTTCTGTGTCTTCTCTTCGCATTTCACCATTGCCAGTTTCTTGTATACAGAAGTACTCTCAGAGGGTTCTCTGTAGTGAAACGTGTATGTTTCTATGAGGACAGAGGATGTGAGCACGGAAGAGGGACTGAGTGACCATAGTGACCATGTAACCGTGCTCAGCAACCCCGATATTAAGTCTGGCTGAGACTTCCTAAGGCAAGGTCTGTATTTCTTCCTCTTGTTGTCTGGATATGCTAAACGATGTTGGTGGACTGGGACTTGGGTCCCTGGGTCCAGCAGTATAGAGATATACCCATAGCCTGCTTTTCCATTATATTTTCCTCCTGTGGGCTCTGCTAAGCTGGTGTGGAGATATTTCTGCTAAAGGCTTGACAGGTAGTCAATCCTTCTGCTTCTCATCCCCTGCCTCTTTTGTACTTCTGTCATTAAACACAATATGTAGCTAATTTTCAGTGTTGTTAGTCCTTGTGTCATTCTGACTCTCAGGCATCTGTGGTTTAATAGACCTCCAACTCCCGAGAGCTCTTTGCCTGGTGGGACCTGGAGAACTCAGGGAGCAACACCACATCACACTGGAGCCTGGACCAGAGAGAAGGTTCTTGCAGGAAGGCTCCATCCCTGCTGTGGGTGGGCTCGGGGTTCACATCTGATTATGCATCCCCCGGGCCCTCAGTGCAGACCCCACTCTGAGATCTGGAAAGGAGGTGGCTTCCCTCCTTGACACAGAACTAGTATTATTTTTGTCCTTGTTCTTGTCCAGTCCCATTTGGCTCCCAGGCCCTATACTTACCCTCACCCACAGGATCAGGAGAGCCCAGTTCTAGAGGAGTTTCATACAAGGAGAGGCTCCCGGAGACACTCCAACCCCCGGGCCTAAATAAGCATTTCCTTGGAGTTTCACAGCCCTGGTAGGAGATACTGGGTTTGTGTCCATTTTACAGTTGAATCTGTTGAGCCTCATATCATTGTGTGATTTGCCTGGGTTACTCTGCATGTCAGTGGGTAAGGTGGGATTTGAACCTAGACTCTATTTCCTGGAGCCCGTGACTGTACAGCTGTTTCTGTTTCTTGGTGAAATTTATTTCAGGGTTTTTTTTTTGTTTGATGCATTTGTATATGGGACTGTTCTGTTCTCTCTCTGATGGTTCATATCCTGCTATATTGCTGAGTTTATTAGTTTTAATACTTGTTACTTGGTGGAGTTTTTAGGGTTTCATATAAATCCTGTCATAATCGAATAGTGGCAGTCTAACTTCATCTGTTCCAATGGGGATGCCTTTTATTTCCTTTTCTTGCCTAGTTATTCTGGGTAGGACACTTCCACTACTATGTTGAACAAGATTGGTGAGAGTGAGCATCCTTGTACTATTCCTGATCTTTTAGGAAAATCTTTCACTTCTTCACCACTGAGTTGGATGTTAGCTGTGGACTTGTTTATATACTCTGTAGGATGTTCCACGTAAAACCACTGTATTGAGAGATTGTATCAAAATTGATGTTACACTTTGTCGAAAGCTTTTTCTGCAATTATTGAGAAGATAACATGATTTCATTCTTAATTTTGCTCATATTGTGTATCACAGTGATTAATGTGCAGACAATAAATCATGCTTGCAGGCACAAAATAAATTCTATCTGATCATAGTATATGATTCTTTTTAATGTGTCTTCAACTTGGTTTGCTGATATTCTTTTAAGGATTTTTACATCTGTGTACACCAGGGTCAGGGTTCTCTGGTGGTTCATATGGTAAAGAATCTGCCTGCAATGCGGAGACCTGGGTTTGACCCCTGGGTCAGGAAGATCCCCTCGAGAAAGGAATGGCTACCCACTCTAATATTCTTGCCTGGAAAATTCTGTGGACAGAGGATCTGGTGGGCTACAGCCCATGGGTCACAAATAACTGAACATGACTGAGTGACTCACACTTGGAAGAGTGCTTCTTGACATTCTTAATATCTAAATTTAAGATTTTATCTCAGTCAAAAATCACAGTCTAAGGCAAAAATGTCAAAAGTCCAAGAGTCCTTAGAAGTAAATGACAATAAGGCATAACAGATGAGAGCAAGAAGGACTCCACATAATTTACTATTCCTAAGAATTTTAGATCTTCAGAGGAATTCTCATTAAACTGAATTAAAATGGAAGCTTTAGTTTAAAATGGAAACCTTTTTTGGTATTATGTTTCTATGTTGAGACTGAATTTTATTATTTATGTATGAGATATTAAGCAATACTGTGTAGCTATTAAAATCATATTTTCAAAACCTTTAATGACATTTATAAGCACTTATAGTGGAAAAAATAGCTAGGATAGAAGATGATCCCGTATAGCTTTAGATGACGGTACACATATGTTGAATGATAGTTTTCAGATTGTATTTATTTTTTTTTAATCGAAGGATAACTGCTTTACAATGTTTGGTTGGTTTTCCTCATACAACAACACGAATAGGCCATAAATATATTATCCACTCTTTGGTGAGCCTGCCTCCCACTTCCCGCCATCCCACCCTCTAGGTCGTCACAGAGCACCATGCTGGGCTCCCCATGTTATATAGCAAGTTCCCACTAGCTAGCTATTTTACATATGGTAGTGGTGATGTTTCAGTGCTACTCTTTCAAATCGTCCCACCCTCCCCATCTCCATTTGAGTTCACAAGTCCTTCCTGTACATCTCTGTATCTATTTCTGCCCTTCAAATATTCACCAGTACCATTTTACAAGATTCCATGTGTATGCATTAATATACTATATTTGTTTTTCTCTTTCTTACTTCTTCACTCTGTATCACAGTTCCTAGCTTCATCCACCTTAGTTAAACTGACTCGTATTTGTTCCTTTCCATGGCTGAGTAATATTCCATTGTGTATATGTTCCACAACTTCTTTATCCATTGTTCTCTTGATAGACATTAGATTGCTTCCATGCCCTGGCTATTTTAAATAGTGCTGCAATGGACACTGGGGTACATATATCTTTTTAGGGGTATGGTTTTCTCAGTGTATATGGCCAGTAGGAGATTGTTGCATCATATGGTAGTTTTATTCCTACTTTTTAAAGAAACCTACATTCCTTCTCCATAGTGGCTGTATCCATTTACATGTCTACCAACAGTGGAAGAAGGTTCCTTTTCTTCCATGTCCTGTCCAGCATTTATTATTTGTAGAATTGTTGGTGATGGCCATTCTGACTGGTGTGAGGTGATACCTCGTCTAGTTTTGATTAGTATTTCCTTAATAATGAGCGATGTGGAGCATCTTTTCATGTGTTTGGTGGCCTTCTTATGTCTTTGGAGAAATTCGTTCATGTCTTCTGCTCACTTTTCAATTGGTTGCTTTTTTTCTGATATTAGGCTTGATGATCTAGTTGTGTACTTTGTAGATAATCCTTTGTCAATTGCTTCATTTGCAATTATCATCTCCTATTCTGAGGGTTGTCTTTTCATCTTGTTTATAGTTTTCTTTGCTGCATAAATACTTTGAAGTTTCTTTAGATGCCATTAAAATTTTTTTTGTTTTTATTTCAGTCATTCTTGGATGTGGATCAAAGAGGATCTTGCTGTAATAAATGTCAAAGAGTGTTCTGCCTATGTTTTCTTCTAAGGATTTTATAGTTTCTGGCCTTACTGTTGGTCTTTAATCCATTGTGAATTATTTTTGTGTATAGTGTGAAGAACTGTTCTAATTTCATTCTTTTACATGTAGTTGTCCAGTTTCCCAGCACCACTTACTGAAGAGCCTCTCTTTTCTGTCCTTTCTCCATTGTGCATTCTTGCCACTCTTGTCAAAGAAAAGGTGCCTATAGGAGTGTGGCTTTATCTCTCAGCTTTGTATCTTGTTCCATTGCTCTATGTTTCTATTTTTGTGCCTGTACCATAGTGTTTTGGTAGTATAGTCTGAAGTCAGAAAGGTTGATTCCTTCAGTTCCACATTTCTTTCCAAGATTGCTTTGGCCCTTCTGGGTCTTTTCTCCCTGGTATAAATTGTAAAATTATTAAAAAATGTCATTGGTTGTTTGATAGGGATGAATTGAATCTGCAAATTGCTTTGGGTAGTATAGTCATTTTCACAACATTGATTTCTTTCAATTCAAGAACATGGCATATCTTTCTTTTTGTTTCATCTTTGCTATCTTTCACCATACAGCCTGTCTTTCTGTATACACATGTTTTGTCTGTTTAGGTAGGTTTATTCCTAGCTATTGGAGAAGAAAAGGCAACCCACTCCAGTACTCTTGCCTGGAAAATCCCATGGACAGAGGAGCCTGGTAGGCTACAGTCCATGGGGTCCCGAAGAGTCGGGCACAACGGAGCGACTTCACTTTCACGTTTCACTTTCATGCATTGGAGAAGGAAATGGCTATCTTGCTGTAATAAATGTCAAAGAGTGTTCTGCCTATGTTTTCTTCTAAGGATTTTATAGTTTCTGGCCTTACTGTTGGTCTTTAATCCATTGTGAATTATTTTTGTGTATAGTGTGAAGAACTGTTCTAATTTCATTCTTTTACATGTAGTTGTCCAGTTTCCCAGCACCACTTACTGAAGAGCCTCTCTTTTCTGTCCTTTCTCCATTGTGCATTCTTGCCACTCTTGTCAAAGAAAATGTGCCTATAGGAGTGTGGCTTTATCTCTCAGCTTTGTATCTTGTTCCATTGCTCTATGTTTCTATTTTTGTGCCTGTACCATAGTGTCTTGGTAGTATAGTCTGAAGTCAGAAAGGTTGATTCCTTCAGTTCCACATTTCTTTCCAAGATTGCTTTGGCCCTTCTGGGTCTTTTCTCCCTGGTATAAATTGTAAAATTATTAAAAAATGTCATTGGTTGTTTGATAGGGATGAATTGAATCTGCAAATTGCTTTGGGTAGTATAGTCATTTTCACAACATTGATTTCTTTCAATTCAAGAACATGGCACATCTTTCTGTTTGTTTCATCTTTGCTATCTTTCACCATACAGCCTGTCTTTCTGCATACACATGTTTTGTCTGTTTAGGTAGGTTTATTCCTAGCTATTGGAGAAGAAAATGGCAACCCACTCCAGTACTCTTGCCTGGAAAATCCCATGGACAGAGGAGCCTGGTAGGCTACAGTCCATGGGGTCCCGAAGAGTCAGGCACAACTGAGCGACTTCACTTTCACGTTTCACTTTCATGCCTTGGAGAAGGAAATGGCAACCCACTCCAGTGTTCTTGCCTGGAGAATCCCGGGACAGGGGAGCCTGGTGGGCTGACGTCTATGGGGTTGCACAGAGTCGGACACGACTGAAGCGACTTAGCAGCAGCAACATTCCTAGCTATGCTATTCTTCTTGTTGCAGTGGGGAATGGCACTGTTTCTTTAGTTTCTCTTTCTGATTTTTTTTGTGCTATACATATGCAAAGGATTTCTGTGTATTAATTTTGTATCCTGTGCTTTACTAAATTCCCTGATTAGCTCTACTACTTTTCTGGTTCTATCTTTAGGGTCTTCTGCAGGTCATCTGCAATCAATGAGAGATGGACTTCTTTTCCAATATGCATTCTTTTTCATTTTCTTCTCTGATTGCTGTGTCTATGACTTACAAAACTATATTGAGTAATAGGAATGAGAGTGGGCACCATGGTCTTGATACTGATCTTAGAGGAAATGCTTAAATTTTGACACCATTGAGGATAATGTTTACTGGGAGATTTCCTATATGACCTTTATTATATTGAGGTAGGTTTCTTCCATGCCCATTTATGGCTTTTTTAAAAAATAATAAACTGGTGTTTAATTTTGTCAAAACCTTTCTCTGCATTGATCGAGTTTATCATATGATTTTTATCTTTCAATTTGTTAATATAGTGTATCACATTGATTGATTTGCAGATAGTGAAGAATCTTTGTATCTCTGGGATAAACCCCACTTGAACTTGGTGTATGATCCTTTTCGTGTGTTTTTGTTTTGTTTTTGCTAGCGTTTTCCTCAGGATTTTTGCATTGATGTTCATCAATGATGTTAGCCTGTAATTTTCCTTTCTGTGTGGCATTTCTGCTTCATTTTGATTTATGGTGATGGTGGCCTCACAGAATGAGTTGGGAATGCTCCTCCCTCCACATTTTTCTGGAAGAGTTTGACCAGCATAGGTATTATCACATCTCTACCATTTGAGAGCATTCACCTGTGAAGTCCTGGGCATTTCTTTGTTGGAGACTTTTGATCACAGTTAGTAGTGCTTGTGATTGATCTCTTCATAGAGCTTGTGACTGGTGTTGGTGCTTGATTTATTCATATTTTCTATTTTGTCCTGGTTCAGTCTTAGAAGATTGTACTTTTCTAAGAATCTGTTCATTTGTTCCAGGTTATCCATTTTACTGTCATGCAGTTGTTTCTAGTTGTCTCTTATGATCCTTTCTCTTTCTGTGTTGTCTATGTAACATCTTCTTTTTCATTTCGAGTTGATTTGTCTTCTTCCTATTTTTCTTGATGAGACTGGCTAATGATTTGTCAATTTTGTTTGTGTTTTCCAAGATGTATCTTATTGTTTTATTGATCTTTGCTAGTGTTTCCTTCATTTCCATTTATTTCTGCTCTGATCTTTATGATTTCTTTCCTTCTGCTAACTTTGGAGGTTTTATGGCCCCTTTTCTTCTTTTTCTAGGTTCTTTAGGTGTTAGATTAGGTTTTTTATTTGATGTTCTTTTCATTTCTTGAGGTAGGCTTCTTGTATTGCTATAAACTTCCCTCTTAGCATTGCTTTTATTGCATCACACAGATTTTGGGTTGTCATTTATTCATTGCCATTTATTTTTAGGTATTTTAAAATTTCCTCTTTGATTTCTTCAGTGACCTGTTTGATTTCCTCATGTGCTTGTGTTTTTTAACACATTTTCCTACAAATGATCCCAAATCATGTATATTAGAAAAGATGCTTGCTATGATTTCTCTTTCTTAAATTTGCCAAGGCTTGATTTGTGACCCAAGATGTGATCCATTCCAGACAGTGTTTCATGTGTACTTGAGGGAAAAAAAAATGCATTCTGCTGTTTGGTGATGGACTATGCTAAGGATATCAATAAGGTCCATCTAGTCTAATGTGTGATTTAAGGCATATGTTTCTATATTAATTTCCTTTGTGGATGATCTGTCCATTGGCATAAGTGGTGTGTTAAAATCCCCTAGCATTATTTTCTTACTGTCAGTTTCCCGTTTTATGGTTGGTTGTATTTGTCTTCTGTATTTAGGTGCTCCTGTGCTGGATGCATGTGTATTATTATTGCAATATCTTCTTCCTGGATTGATCTCTTTATCATTATGTAGTATCCTTCCTTGTCTCTTGTAATAGGCTTTATTTAAAAGTCTATTTTATCGATACAAGAATTGCTACTCCAGCTTTCTTTTGATTTCCATTTACATGGAATATCTTTTTCCAGACCCTCAGTTTTAGTCTGTGTGTGTCCCTAGGTCTGAGGTGGATGTACTATCAACAACATTTATATGGGGCTTGGTTTTGTTTCCATTCAGCCAGTCTGTGTTTCAGTTGGACCATTTAATCCGTTTATATTTAAGGTAACTATTGATATGCATGATACTACTAGTATTTACTTTATTATTCTGTTTTTTTTTTCATGTCTATTCACTCTCTTCTATTTCCTGCCTAGAGAACATCCTTTAATATTTGTTGTAAAGCTACTTTGGTGGTGCTGAATTTCTTAACTTTTGCTTATTTTTAAAGGTAGTGATTCCTTGAATCTGAGTGAGATCGTAGCTGGTTGCAGTAATCTTGCTGGTAAGTTCTTTTCTTTCATAACTTTAAGTATATCATGCCACACCTTTCTGGCCTGTAGCATTTCTTCAGAAAGATCAGCTGTTAAACTTACGGGGATTCCCTTGCCATTTGTTGCTTTTCCCTTTCTGCTTTTAATATTTTCTCTTTTTGTTAAGTTTTTCTTAGTTTGATTAATATATGTTTTGGCATGTTTCTCCTTTGGTTTACTCTGTGTTGGATTCTCTGTGCTTCTTGGACCTGGGAGTGTTTCCTTCAACAATACAGGGAAATTTTCAGCCATTGTTTCTTCAAGTGAGATTTTATCTTTCTCTCTCTCTTCTCCTTGAATCTCTATAATGTGAACGTTAGTAGGCTTGATATTATCCACCAAATGCCTTAAACTATCCTCAATTTTTTGGCTTATTTTTTTCTTTTTAGTACTCAGATTGGGTGATTTCCACTACTCTGTATTTCTTTTTTTTTAAATATAAATTTATTTTAATTGGAGGCTAATTACTTTACAGTACTGTGGTGGTTCTGCCGCACATTGACATGAATCCGCCGCGGGTGCACATGTGCTCCGCATCCTGAGGCCCCGCCCCCTCCCTCCCCGTCCCATCCCTCTGGGTCATCCCAGTGCACCGGCACTACTCTGTGTTTCAGCTTACTGGTCTGTCCTCTGAATCATCTGTTCTGTTGACTCATATGCTCTATTTTTCATGTCAGTTATTGTATTCTTCCATTATAATCAGTTCTTTTTTATACTTATTGCCTCTTTGTGGAGTTCTCACTCTGTTCTTTCACGCTTCCCCTGATAGAAGTAATTATCTTTTATTCATTGATTTAATGGGTCCATTGGGTCTTGCTGTGACATTGGCTTTCTCTAGTTGCATAGAGTGGGGGCTGCACTCTAATTTTGGTGCATGGGCTTCCCATTGTTCTGTCTTCTCTTGTTGTGGAGTACAGACTCTAGGGTACATGAGTTCAGTAGTTGTGCATGCAGCTTT
>SJYC01009156.1:0-31299 GCA_006408675.1 Madoqua kirkii
ATGCATATACATATATATGTGTGTGTAGGCATATATGTATATGTATGTGTTTGTGTGTGTGTGTATATATATATATATATATATATACACATATATATAATGGAATATTATTTGAACATAAAAAGGAGTGAAATCTTGACATTTGCAGCAACATGGATGGACCTAGAAGGTGTCATCCTTCTAGAGAAAGACAAATACTGCATGATGTCACTTATATGTGGAATCTAAAATATAATACCAATAAGTGTATACAGCAAACAGATAGTGTCACATGTATAAAAAACAAACTAGTGGTCACCAGAGGCTACAGGGAAGCGGGAAGGGACAAAATAGGGGAGGAGGATTAAGAGATACAAACTAATACACATAAAACAGATAAGCAACAAGGATATATTATACAGCACAGGGGATTAGAGCCATTATTTTGTAAAATGACTAATGGAATCTAAAAGACAAAATAAATGATCACATAAGACAAAAAAGGACTCACAGATACAGTGAACAGACTAGTGGCTGCCACGCTGGAGGTGTGTCGGGGAATAGCAAAATAAGTGAAGGAGATTAAGAAGTACAAACTACAGTTATAAAATAACTAAGGCACAGAGATGTAGTGTACAACACAGGGAATAGTCAATAATAGTGTAACAGCTTTCTATTGTGCATAATCTAAAATATCAAATCATTCTATTATGTATCTGAAATTAAGATATTTTAAATCAACTATACTTCAATTTAAAAATGTATGTACAAATAAATAACACAAGGTACAAGGTGATAAAAAACCATAAAAGAGGGGGATGTTAAAGTGTTTGAGGAGTTCAGAGGAGGGAAATACTGCTTTTAGAAAGGAAGACTATGCAGGAAATGATATTTCAATTAAATCTTAAAAAAAATTTAGAATTCAGATAAAGAGAGATTGGAGAACAAGAAAGGAAGATATTCTATTAATAGAAGAGGGAGAAGAGCACACGTATGTGTGTGTATGCACAGACACATAACTGTTTAGGAGTTGAAAGCATATTTAGTGATCATGCTACATGGCTGAAGTGAATGGCTGAAAGGAGTATATTGAAAGATAAGACTAGAAAGATTAATCGAGAGCTGACTCTGGGGGAGGAGGGTCCTAGAGTGATCACTAAACAGACTGAAAACTGTTCAGGACTGAGGGGCTTCACAGGGATTGGACATCTAGTGACAACAGAAACAGCTTCACTATATGCCTAATAGGAGGGGTGGTTGAGCAAACATTGTTTCATAGGCTTCCAAGTATTTCTGATTGGCTGCAGGTTCTATCCAAGTACAGCCTTAAATTTTGAGGGAGCTCAGGAACTAATTAGAGTATATCTAAGCTCTGCATTGAGAAGAAATCTAGTTTGCTCCCTTCTCTCAAGACCCTACCACTTTTACTTGATATTGCCATGTACAATGATTATTGAGTGGAACAATATGTGTGAGCTCAGGGAAAGGAAAATAGAGCATCAGATTAAATATGATGGGTATAAGGGAAAACTTCAGTCAAACACAATAACGTAATATATGGGTTTTGAATAATGTACTATGTGTTATCCATATTTGTTTCCTTTAATGAATATTAGTAGCTGACAACTGCCTATATTTCAATTCAGGACTCAAAGGAAGGTTGAGATCTAACTTTACAAGACTCAGTTATCAACTATGTAGTCAGTTTCTGCTTGAACATTTGACATACATTGATAATACTCCTCACCAGAGATGTTGGAACTGAAGTAATAATATGTATAAAGGCAGCTTCAGAGATAACATTGGCAATAAATAATATTAATATTTTAGTTACAAGGAAAGGAGGTTGATTACATTTAACAGATACTTACTGAGCACTTAGCTTTCTGCCTAGCATAGATTTTAAGGTGTGGGAATCAATGGGATGTTGATAAAGTGATCATATAATTTACAGTTGAAAACAGAATACTTTTGAGGGAAAAGAGGGTCTCAGTTAAATTATAATAAAATAGCAAATGCTCCCTGGTGGATCAGACAATAAAGAATCTGCCTCCAAAGTGAGAGACCGGTTTTGATCCCTGGGTCAGGAAGATACCCAGCAGAAAGGAATGGAAACCAATTCCAGTGTTCTTGCCTGGAGAACCCCATGGACAGAGGAGCCTTGAGGGCTACAGTCCACAGGGTTGCAAACAGTCAAACACGACTGAGTGACTAACACACAACACACAAACAAGAGCTATCCTGAGAAAACTGAGACATATGGTCATTCTTGATTTTTAGAATATGGCCTGTAGCTTGATGGAGTTGGCATGTCAAAAACTCTTAGTATAAAAAGGGGCATGAGACCAAACCCAAAACAATGTGAGTTGGAAAAAAAAATGTTTTGAGAAGAACTATAATCAATGAAAAAGTAAGATTTGAAGTTTGAGTAGATGATACATTTTTGAGTAGGCCTAGACATCAAGGTTGGAGAAGGCAATGGCACCCCATTCCAGTACTCTTGCCTGGAAAATCCCATGGACGGAGGAGCCTGGTGGGCTACAGTCCATGGGGGTCGCTAAGAGTCAGACATGACTGAACGACTTCACTTCCACTTTTCACTTTCATGCATTGGAGAAGGGAATGGCAACCCACTCCAGTGTTCTTGCCTGGAGAATCCCAGGGATGAGGGAGCCTGATGGGCTGCTGTCTATGGGGTCACACAGAGTCAGACACGACTGAAGCAACTTAGCAACAGCAGCAGCAGCAGACATCAGATAAAGGAGATGTAGAAGCTTTAAGAAGTCTAATTAACAGTGGAAAGTAGAAGTGAAGTGGATGTGAGAGGGAGCTAGAAGAAGTTCACCTGACCTGAGTCTATGCTTGGTTTAGTGGAATGGATATCTGAATAGAATTTTTTAAAAGATGACTCCATTGACTCCCCTTGAAAAGCAGTCTTAAAAGATAGTACTCCTTACCTCTCCTGTAAGAAGTGATCTCCCTCTTTGGAAAACCAACTCCAATTATGGATTTCATGCATGTCAGGCTCAACAGACAGAGATGTGGTTGCATCAGAAAGTGGTATGCAGCTATGCACTGTGTGCACTTTAAAATTACTAGGAGAATAATAGTTTGCAATCTTTATGTAAATCAGTCAGCTTTTCTGCCTTTATCATTCCCTCCCAGCATGGCAGGAAAAGTGCAAACCTCATCCCTTCGGAAAGAAAATGACTGATGAAATATTAATAAAGATTACTAACAAAATAAGGACTATGACTAAGGTTGTAGATAGCTGTGGGATCTAAATGGTGAACAAATTTATTCAGCAACAGGGCAAATTATTCAGATGTTCTAAAGTAGATGACACCACCTCTATAAACTACAGGGGGCACTGGGAGTGATGCAGCATAGAAGTGTGGGAGGAGGGGACATTTGAAAGAAGGGAGGTAGTTATTTGCATTAAATAGTAAGCAAAAAGGGAAATTTCAATGAAAAGCCCATAGCATATACATAGAGTAGCATGGAGGTTTTCACTTCCCCTCAAAATTGTTACATTTCCCTGGTCCTGCCATTTTGACCAAATAGATCATACATGTTCCTCAATACAAGGTTGCAGTGCTGAGGCTTTCAGACCATATGCACATGTGCCTGGCTAAAGTGGATTTTTTTAATTAAAAAAAATCAAATAGTGAGACTTGGACATTTTCAGTGACAGGTGAAACAATGCATTAATAACTCCAAACCAATTTTACCCATTTTCATGGATTTTTTAGATTGTCTGATCTTGGTTTTCTATAACAAAATGCAGTTGTGTGTGTGTGTGTGTGTGTGTGTGTGTGTGTGTGTGGTAGTAGCTCAGTTGTATCCAACTCTTTGCAGCCTCATGGGCTGTAGCCCACCAGGCCCCTCTGCTCATGGGAGTCTCCAGGCAAGAATACTGGAGTGGGTTGCCATTCCCTTCCCAGGGGACATTTCTGACCCAAGGATTGAACCAAGGCCTCCCACATCGCAGGCAGATTCTTTACCATCTGAGCCACCAGTTACAAGTTAGCTTAAATGACAGGCATTTATTTTCTCGCGGCTTGAGAGGCTAAAAGTCTGAGATCAGGGTAGAGCACAGTCAGGCTCTGGTGAGAGCCCTCTTAATGACTTGCAGACAGCTACCTTCTCACTGTGTGCTCACACAGTCCTTCCTTGGTGCATGTGTGTGGATAAAAGGAGCTCTGATGTCTCTTCCCCTTCTTATAAGGACACTGATTTCATTATGGGATCCCACTCTCAAGACCTCATCTAAATCTAATCACCTCCCAAAGGTCCCATCCCTAATATCGTCATATTGCTGGTTATGGCTTCAACATATGAACTGGGGCACAAAAACACCCAGTCCATAATAGAGACTTAGCTGGTGACACTCTTGGTGAAAGGCCAGAAGGGAACCATTGTCTCATACATGTAGAATCCACACATGTCCCATCTTCCACAACCTTCTCTGAACTCAAGGGTAATTTATCCTGCCTAGGCAGGAGATTTACATCTCAGGAGAGCCTGAGATTTAAAGAGAGAGAGAGAAAGGAAGGGAAGAGTGTGAGAGAGCAAGCAAGTGAGCTAGCTCTAAGCAGGGTAGCAATCATGTTCAAGAAGCTGGGCACTTATATTTGATACGTATACCCAGAGCAGCCACTGCATGTCCTGTCTGGTAACAAAGGCTTAGGGGTGAGGGAGGGCTACCTATGCATCTGTGGTATCTCACTGGATTTGGGCTTCCATAACAAGAATACCAGATTGGTGGCTTATAAACAACAGACACTTATTTCTCACAGCTCTATAGGCTGGGAAGCCCAAGATCATGGCACTGGCAGATTTTCTGTGTGGTGAGAGACCGTTTCCTGCTTCAGACAGCATCTTCTTGCTATGTTCTCATGTGGCAGGAGGTGTGAGGGAGCTTTCTGGGTCTCTTTTATAAGGTAGTAATCCAATTCTCGTGGTTTAATCACCTCCAAAAGTCCCATCTCCTAATCTCATCACACTGGGGATTAGGTTTCAACATATGAATTTTGGCGGAAGATAAACAGTCAGTCTATAGCACATAGTATTCAAGCTGTGCTTCCTTCTTTCTTTACCTCTAGGAAAGTTATCTCATTTTCATTATTCCAACTCCACTGTATAATAAATAGGACATGAACCAATGGAGAGATTCTTCCAATGAGTACATTTCAACATAATTAGGGAAATAAAATGGGAGCATATACATTAATCAGGAGATATACCCCTGAGGCCTTCAGTGCCTTAGTCAAGGTCAACAAATGAGCTGCCAAAAAATCTAAAGAATAATCCAGGTCACCTGAGTCCTAGCAGAGTTCCTTTCTTCAAAAGCATACTGCTGAGACTCCCACATGGTCCAGTGGTTAGGACTCTGTGCTCCCAATTCAGGGGGGCACAGGTTAGATCCCTGGTTGGGGAATTAGATCGCACATGCTGCAACTAAGATCCAGCACAGCCAAATAAAAATAAATAAATAAATAAATAAATAAATAAAGCATACTGATGACCTGAAAAATTAAGAGACTCCTAAGACCTTCTCTGATAGGTATTCTCCTATAGGCTAGAAAGGTTACTAAGGTCATTTTTATAAAGGAAAGGGAATTAAAGAATGATAAGATTGCTGTGATTTCCCAAAGATTTATAGTTCAATTATATCTGTCACAGTGAATAACTCATAGAACAAGGGACACAGGGGAGAATCCACTGGGTAGAGTGAGGCCATCCTGAATTCAAATTTTTTGAAGGAAAAAGAGAACTTCAATAATTGTGTAAAGGATGCTAGAGGATTGTTGGGGGTACTGTTGTATAGTACCAGTAGATTAAGAAAGCCAAAATAATAGGCATTCTTCAAGACTCTGAGAGTTTAATAAGGAGGGAGACCCAAGGTATCAAGTATATATCCAAAAACCAACTAAGCTTCATTGCAAAATAATTAACTGCTATTAGTAAACACACTAGATAGATATGCTTAGAATTCTATTGCTTTTACATAAAACCATGAGCCTTCCAGAGAACCTTTCATTCAATTAAACTATAGACTTTGTTGGGACCCTATTAGGCTATGCAGTTCATATACATAGGGAAAATTCAAGTATTGTTTTTCTTTTATCAACAAACACTAAAGACTAATGAATTACGGGGGGCACCAGTTCAAACAAACAGGAAGAGTGACAACATCAGAGGTTTAAATATGATCCTAATTGATGAATTTAGTAATTATTTTCCTCGGTTAAAGACATTAAGTCAAACCTGGCATTTATAAAATAATAAGATAGAGGTATACAAAATATAAAGCTTATTCTCAACACACACAAGAATATTAGACTTCCAGCAACTTCAACCTGGAACCTAGAAATAGACAAACAAACAAAAAGAAAGAAAGAAAGAAAGAAAGAAAGAAACCTGAAGTAGTTCACATAAATCCCATGAACTAAGTAAAGCCAAGTATTTTGGCCCATATAATAAGTATTTCATCCTTTGCTCAGATTCATATATGAATACATCCAGATTGATATATAGATATCAATGTATCTTTGTATAAGAAAAATAAGCTTATCTCATTCACCAATCTGTAGAAGATTAGAAGCAGCAAATCAGAAGCTACAAGCAAGCAAAGAAAGTTGTCATTTCAGGCTGACATATCACAATGAAAACTGACATACATTCTTGTAGCAAACAAGAGGATAAAATTTCTAAGACTATATCCAAGCAATTTAAAATACTGAAATGTGGAGCTCTTTGGAGTATGGATGACCTATCTCAATAAATACCAAGGGCATGGTGTGCATGTCCTGATATTTAATGGTTATATTGATCTGTTTCTTCAGTCATCAAGCAAATTTTTTATATTGTTGATTTTATTACCTTGGATGTGAATTTACATAAAATATATTTCATCTCTTGCTGCCTTTCTAAACATTTCAGTTCTTAAAAGACAAATCTAAGGTTTTTAAAATTAACATTTTCACAATATCTCTGTTGATGATGCTAAATTAAAAGAAAATTACCATGTGTATCTGTGTCTGAGAGAAGAAATATGGATTCTTAGTATGAGGAAAGAAGCATTAATATAACTTGGGTGCCTGGATAAACACAGTCAGGGCAATTCCTAAGTTGTGAGGTAAGGGAGCCTGGGTAAATATTTTCTGTGAGGCCCCTGACTACATAACATAATTTTAAAACATATTATAAAATCAGTGGGCCCATAGAGGTTTACCCCTGAGGCCTTCAGTGCCTTAGTCAAGGTCAACAAATGAGCTGCCAAAAAATCTAAAGAATAATCCAGGTCACCTGAGTCCTAGCAGAGTTCCTTTCTTCAAAAGCATACTGCTGAGACTCCCACATGGTCCAGTGGTTAGGACTCTGTGCTCCCAATTCAGGGGGGCACAGGTTAGATCCCTGGTTGGGGAATTAGATCGCACATGCTGCAACTAAGATCCAGCACAGCCAAATAAAAATAAATAAATAAATAAATAAATAAATAAAGCATACTGATGACCTGAAAAATTAAGAGACTCCTAAGACCTTCTCTGATAGGTATTCTCCTATAGGCTAGAAAGGTTACTAAGGTCATTTTTATAAAGGAAAGGGAATTAAAGAATGATAAGATTGCTGTGATTTCCCAAAGATTTATAGTTCAATTATATCTGTCACAGTGAATAACTCATAGAACAAGGGACACAGGGGAGAATCCACTGGGTAGAGTGAGGCCATCCTGAATTCAAATTTTTTGAAGGAAAAAGAGAACTTCAATAATTGTGTAAAGGATGCTAGAGGATTGTTGGGGGTACTGTTGTATAGTACCAGTAGATTAAGAAAGCCAAAATAATAGGCATTCTTCAAGACTCTGAGAGTTTAATAAGGAGGGAGACCCAAGGTATCAAGTATATATCCAAAAGACCAACTAAGCTTCATTGCAAAATAATTAACTGCTATTAGTAAACACACTAGATAGATATGCTTAGAATTCTATTGCTTTTACATAAAACCATGAGCCTTCCAGAGAACCTTTCATTCAATTAAACTATAGACTTTGTTGGGACCCTATTAGGCTATGCAGTTCATATACATAGGGAAAATTCAAGTATTGTTTTTCTTTTATCAACAAACACTAAAGACTAATGAATTACGGGGGGCACCAGTTCAAACAAACAGGAAGAGTGACAACATCAGAGGTTTAAATATGATCCTAATTGATGAATTTAGTAATTATTTTCCTCGGTTAAAGACATTAAGTCAAACCTGGCATTTATAAAATAATAAGATAGAGGTATACAAAATATAAAGCTTATTCTCAACACACACAAGAATATTAGACTTCCAGCAACTTCAACCTGGAACCTAGAAATAGACAAACAAACAAAAAGAAAGAAAGAAAGAAAGAAAGAAAGAAACCTGAAGTAGTTCACATAAATCCCATGAACTAAGTAAAGCCAAGTATTTTGGCCCATATAATAAGTATTTCATCCTTTGCTCAGATTCATATATGAATACATCCAGATTGATATATAGATATCAATGTATCTTTGTATAAGAAAAATAAGCTTATCTCATTCACCAATCTGTAGAAGATTAGAAGCAGCAAATCAGAAGCTACAAGCAAGCAAAGAAAGTTGTCATTTCAGGCTGACATATCACAATGAAAACTGACATACATTCTTGTAGCAAACAAGAGGATAAAATTTCTAAGACTATATCCAAGCAATTTAAAATACTGAAATGTGGAGCTCTTTGGAGTATGGATGACCTATCTCAATAAATACCAAGGGCATGGTGTGCATGTCCTGATATTTAATGGTTATATTGATCTGTTTCTTCAGTCATCAAGCAAATTTTTTATATTGTTGATTTTATTACCTTGGATGTGAATTTACATAAAATATATTTCATCTCTTGCTGCCTTTCTAAACATTTCAGTTCTTAAAAGACAAATCTAAGGTTTTTAAAATTAACATTTTCACAATATCTCTGTTGATGATGCTAAATTAAAAGAAAATTACCATGTGTATCTGTGTCTGAGAGAAGAAATATGGATTCTTAGTATGAGGAAAGAAGCATTAATATAACTTGGGTGCCTGGATAAACACAGTCAGGGCAATTCCTAAGTTGTGAGGTAAGGGAGCCTGGGTAAATATTTTCTGTGAGGCCCCTGACTACATAACATAATTTTAAAACATATTATAAAATCAGTGGGCCCATAGAGGTTTATGATGAAGATTTAGAATATTGGGTAAAAAAAATGTTTAAAGTCATGGATAAAGAAGATATATTTTTGTATGTGTTTATTATAAAAAAAAAAAAAAAAAATACAATGCAGATGAAGCATCTTAGTCATGCCCAGGAACTATATTTCTCTCTGCTCAGGTCCCAAAGCAATTTCTGTGTCTATTTTATTATTAAATGTGCCATTCCTGGATAACTTTATATTTCTCACCACATACACACAAAAAAATACTGGTATTAGGCACAGTAACATGGCCCTTCACAACCAGTTTATTATAAAATAATACAGACCTCTTGGCAGTTTCTAATGCCATTTATTTAATGCCGGTTATACCATAACTCATGACACCACATCATCCATCCTGCCTCTTTTAAATACTGGTGTAAAGTGACTCTAAATTTGTTACTGTTCTCTATAGATGATGACCACAAATACAAATCTTCTCTGGAGTATGTAGAAAAATGTAAGCAAGTTGCTTTTCTGGTCATATTAAATTCATCATTTAAATTTTTATAGTATAAATATAGAAATACATCATTCAATCATGGCTTCTTTTGGACTCTTCAGGCCATAATCACCACCAGTAAAATCCATCAGAAAATCCTTAAAAGTCTCCCTCCAAAATATATTCCAAATTGAACCACTCTTCTCTATCTCAATTTCTACAATCCTAATCCAAGCCGCCATCACTTTTCACTTAGGATTCAGGCACTCAGTAACCCATAACAGATTTCCTCAATTCTCATTCATATTCTGTCTTATACAGCAGTCTGAGTTATGCTCTTGAAAGAGATCAGGCCACATCCTTGCTTAAAACAATGTAATGGCTTCCCATCATAATCGGAATGAAATTCAAATTATTAACACTGTACAAAAGAAAGGCGCTCATGATCTGCTCTTGCCTACTTCCCTAACTTAATTTCCCACCTACTCCTTGTACACCATGCTCCCTAAATATTTATTGTACAGACTACCACAGGGCCCTTGTACTCTCTACAAATCAATCTCTAACATAATCCTTTTACTTTTCTTCATGGCACTCATAACTTACTGAAATTATCTTACTTATTAGGCTGTTTACTGTTTGTTCCTTTCTTTTCCACTAGATATAAGGCTCATGAAAGCAGGAATGTTTTCTGTCATGCCCACTGTGGTATTCACTGTGAATAGTGGTAAAGTTGAGATTAGATCCAAAGACTGAGGCCAATTATTCCTCCTGAGGCTTAAAATCTACTTAAAGAAAGATGGAATACATTAAGAGTAATGCAATAGAGTCCTCATTTAGGAACTAATTATTTGAAATAGACTGAAAGTGATAAAAGATGTCAGAAAAGACTAAGATTATTATAGCCAAGAGTCTTAAAGGTAGATATTACAGAGGAGGTAGATTAAGTGCCTTCATCTCAAAGATTTCAGACAAATATACAAGTTAAAAGTAATATATACATGTGTGGAATCATTATTTTGTATCTGGACAACATTTATTCTGTATCAAAAACTCAAGTAAAAACCTCCCAGATTTTGATTCTTGCCATATAGCATTTCTACTCAGTGCCAATCTATGTTTCCTGGGTGGAGAGGGGGTGGATCATAATTCAAGTACTTATATTCTAAACTTGACCAATTTGCAAAAACAGACCACTTCAAAAATAGCTTTTCATCTTCCCACTGGACTCTCAGAAGTGACTGTGAACTAGGGAGTGACCCTTGATAACTTCAGTGTCCAATATGCTACAATTAAAATGTGGTCTTAATTATACTCAAATTTGTGAGAGAGGGCCATGAAATTTTAGAGAGAAAATGATGCTGTCATTAACATGCAAACCAGTCCTGTAGTTTGTACCAGTTTGTGCAAAAGACATGTGCTGCAAATGCATAGAGAATGAGCCATCAGTTGGATTGTGTGGGCTGCTTACAACAGGAGACAGAGTTGTAAAGATCTAAGGGAACTTTTTATAAGTCTGATCAGGCAAGAAAGATCATAGAAGCAATAGAATAAATTGATCTGGTGTCCATGCTGCCAGAAACAA
The DNA here is from genome assembly GCA_006408675.1 of Madoqua kirkii. Lineage (NCBI taxonomy): Eukaryota > Metazoa > Chordata > Mammalia > Artiodactyla > Bovidae > Madoqua > Madoqua kirkii. Next base: position 11,254 of record SJYC01009156.1, read on the forward strand.
AGGCCCAAGACAAGGTCAGAAAACATGAGAAAGAAGAGAGAGAGACAGGGGGAAAAAAAAGATTCTTGGGCTCAGGTTCAAATTGACAGAAGCAATGACAACGGGAGGAGATGTACGATGCATGATACTGGAAGCTTGGGGCTGGTGCACTGGGATGACCCAAAGGGATGGTAAGGGGAAGGAGGAGGGAGGAGGGTTCAGGATGGGGAACACGTGTATATCTGTGGTGGATTCATGTTGATGCATGGCAAAACCAATGCAATATTGTAAAGTAATTAGCCTCCAATTAAAATAAATAAATTTATATTTTAAAAAGAAGAAAGCTGAGAATTATGATTTTTCTTGTGATTTGGCTCAGAACTTATCAATGTTTCTCATGAGGTATTTGGTTGTACATTCACATGAATTATATATGCTCAAAATTTCTGATCTTAGGTGGTAGGAACAATGATTAACTCATGGTCCTGAAAGAAGAAACAGAACCTATTCTTGAAGCCTTCAGGCTGCTTGGGGTGATAACTTTGGGGTGAAGTGTGCCATCTCTCCAGACCAAGACTTGTCTAACTTCCCAAACTAGGACAGCACATGTACTGAGGTATTTTTAAACAAATATATTAAAGTGTTTAATATGATTTCAAATAGTATAATAAGCATGCATCGCTTTTATAAAGAAGGAAATACTAAATGTCACTAATCTCACCACCTGGAGATAAGCACTGACAATTGGTATATTTCCTTTCATTTTCTTTTTGTTCCTGGTTTCTTTTTGCTCCTGGTTGTGTGTCTGTCTCTGTGTGTGTGTGTGTGTGTGTGTGTGCACATGCCCTGTATCATCCAATCTGAAACACAAAATAAGATTATATCTCTTCTGATATTTGAAGTAATATAAGTCTGAATTTCATCCCACAAATTTCAATCAGTCCTTTTGTTCTCTTAGACAGTTCTTTCCTCAATATTCCTCAGAATTCTTATTCTGAGGGTATAATACTTTCATTGACTACTTGATCCATACTGCATACAATGAAAGGCAGGTAATTTTCCAAATGGAAAACAAATTGCCATTTAAAAAAATAGATGAATACTAAGTGGCCCGTGGGTGGTTAGAACAAATGTGTACTATATTGCCATGGGTTCTCAAGCCTTCATCTGAAGAACTGAAGTGAATAATACAATTAAAACAAATCCTAAGCACATTTTAGCCTCTCCTTTCATCTCTTTTGGAAACACATCTTTAAGCATATTTTTTTCCTCTTGATTTTAATTGTTTTCTTAAACTACAATTTAAAAATAAACTAGGGCTTGAGCTACTCTCACTTCAGATGCCTTTTTGAATCATTAACCACCTTAGTTTGTGTTTGTTTTTGACCATTCATTCATTTCCATGGTGATTTAGAATAGCAGCTGAAAGGAAGAAGAAAACAGACTTTAAAAAAAAATCTGTTCTCTTAAGCAAGAATAGGAGTGAGGACAGAAAGCAGGGAAGTAGACTTACATAAGTATCACTCAGGATATGTAATCCATTATGTTGATAATAATCAAGGCACTTTACTGGCTCCTGTTTCTACTTATGCTACTGATGCCACTATTGAATTGCCATGCTCTGAAGGAAGTAAAATGGTGTATGTTGGACAAGTGCCAGATCTTCAGTGTGATGGACTGTGGATGCATTATAGACTTCAGGGGGTATTTAGAGCATCTTCATATTTAGAGTATATACCCTGCTGGTGACCATCTCATGTTACTACTTTGGAGTTTGGGGTGTACCAAATCCAACCAGGCTAGAGCAAAATTGTGAAATCAGTAACATATCATTGCAGAGTCCCCTATCTTTGCTTCCATATAGCTACTCTACCGTGTGGTATGCCAAAGAACTTAATAATGTGCTCATAATTAGTGGGGCTCCTTAGTACAGTATTGGAACTAAGTATGTCCCACACTCTTGAATTTTCATCATTTGTCCCCTTACAAACATTTCTATCCATATTTCATTCTCTATGATCCCCCAAAGAAATGGATAATATTTCCATAAAAAACAAAGAAATGCTACGTGGCAACATTTTTATAGGGGTGTTTAATATCTAGCCCAATTATCTTCAACTATTTCTTAATCTCAAAATTCTCAAAGAACATTTTATAGATTTGCTAGTGCTATGAATGTGGACTGCCAAGTTTAATTGAAAATTTTGTAATAATTTTTATGGACTTGGAGATTTTTCTCATGAAAAAGTAACATATGATCTTTGTAAAAGGAAAAGGGGGTGGAATGCATGAAGTATAAGGAAAAGGATATTTATATCTCATCACCTGAAAGTAGCCAATGTTAACATGTTGGCATATATTCTTCAAAACTACATTGCTTGGATTAAGAAGCACCTGAAACTCACATGAATGCTGTAGAGAGTAAGTAACTGAATAATACAATCAAAGCATCTAGCATGATGCTTGTCACACAGAAGACTTTATATAAAAACATAAGTCTTTCAATTTCACATTTTATGTCTCATTCGCTTCCCCATGCCACTGCCCTATCGTAAATGATATCCATAGTGTCACAAACAATGTTTCTGTCATCACAAAATTCATATGCTGAAATTCTTATCCTCAGTGTGATGGCATTTTAGGAGGTAGAGTCTTTGAGAGGTGACTGGGTCATGAGAGCAGAGCCTTCATGAATGGGATTAGTGCCCTTTTAAGAGAGACCCCACAGAGCTCTGTGGTCCTTTCCTCCATGTGAGGACACAGTGAGAAAAGAGCATCTATAAACTAGTAAGCAGGCTCTCACCAGACACTAAATCTGCCAACCTCTTGATCTTGGACTTCCCAGCCTACAGAACTGTGAGAAATAAATGTTTTTGGTTCAAACTAGCCAGTCTATGGTGGTTTTGTTATAGCACTCTGAATGGGCTAAGACAAGCAGTATATTAGCATTATTTTTCTCAAGATAATTCTTTTTAAGAATAGAGATTTCCAGGCCCTGAGTACCTGAAAATTTTCTAGTCAGTAGATCTGAGTAGAAAACTGGCATATTATATGTGCCAATAGTTTGACACGTTAATCGGGTGCACGGATTTGAGAAACTACGCTTTATGGATATCACTCAATGAGCACACAAAGGGCATGCCCCAAACCATCTGAGAATACTGATAAAAATTCAATATATCTCACTGCAAGATAGGTATTGGCGGTGATTCTAAGCCATCTTGATGCACAGCCCTGAGAATCTTTATCCTCCACCACTATGATGTCTTTCTGTTGTATGCGTATGCCCTAGTATGTGCGGTATTATCTTCCATCCAAGTTTCAGTTCATCTTTTCACTAGCAGCCCCGGGAAGGCACATTTACATTCTTGATATCTTTGTGTCACCTCACATTACTTAGCATAATGTGTTGCACCCAGCCACAAATCAATCAATATTATTGACTCACCAAATGATGAATTTGAAGCAACCAGTCAATACTACATTAGTCCTAAGGGAAAAGAATATGGAATGCACTTGTTCTGAACAACCTCCATTTGCCCATTGTTGCTGAAACAATCATTTCCCTCTGGGCAGAGTGAGGAACAGCTCCCTCTATCTTCTACCCAATTCATCCTTCTCCAGCTCTTCCTAACTATAGTCCATAAGTCTCTGGCAGACATTTTTAAAAAAATGAATATAGCATGAGTTATTCCCAAAATTCACAGAAATGTGCCTAATACCTAATCTGGCCTGTTCTTGGTGGCTCTGGTTGATTCACCACAATTCTTTTACTACTCTCTTCTAGAAGCTTGGAAATGATAAAATATCAGAACTTCCTTAAGCTGTCAATTCTTTCACTATAGTTGTTATCAATGTGATGGTCAAATTGCCCAGAGTAAAATGCTCACTCTTATCACTGTTGAACTTGGGGCAAGGTTCTTACCTTCCCTGTGAATTGGTTTTCTCATCTATTAAAAAAAAAAAAAAAAACGTGGGGGCACACTATCAGTATCCACCTCACAGTGTTTTGTGAGAATTATATTTTATAATGCTCATGAAGAACTTAGCACCATGACTGACACATGATAATCACTCCGCAAATGTTAAGAGAGGACAAGGTTATTAATGACAGTGTCACAACTCTGAGAAGAAATAGGCCAGTGTCAGGACCATGGGAAACAAGAACTCATGCACGGCTGTTCTGACAACAGAGGTTAAAAAAAAAAAAAAAAACGTGGGGGCACACTATCAGTATCCACCTCACAGTGTTTTGTGAGAATTATATTTTATAATGCTCATGAAGAACTTAGCACCATGACTGACACATGATAATCACTCCGCAAATGTTAAGAGAGGACAAGGTTATTAATGACAGTGTCACAACTCTGAGAAGAAATAGGCCAGTGTCAGGACCATGGGAAACAAGAACTCATGCACGGCTGTTCTGACAACAGAGGTCAGGATGGGGAGCAGGTACTAAATCTGAGGCACTAGTAATCCCAGCACTGAAAGGGGAACCTGATAAAAAGGTGAAGGCCTGGCTTTGCCATGAGTTTCTTACATACTTTTAGGATGGACCCACTGGTGTAAGCTGTAAGTGACTACTCCAGCTATGTGGAAGTGTTTCCTTCCCAGGATGTTTTGTAAGAAATTCTGGATTGCTGGTGTTTAACTGATTAAAAAAATACTTACTGACCTGATTTGATTTTTTTTACTCCCAAAGTAGCAAACTATACATTAAGTAGCTAATTAGCTTTTCCTGTGTGGATGTAAAAGGACAGAAGGCAGCTACAATAAAACAATAGTGGCAGAACCATAGTGATTGAATCTTCCCCACCACTGGGGTCAATGCCACTTTGTAGCATCTCTGTTGACAACAGCTCTGCTATACAGTCTGAAATGAGTAATGTCAATCATGGATCCTCCAGGTTGTATCCCTACACTCTCGAGAGCACATAGATCCCCACTTCCATCTTTGAAAGCATCGTGAAGAAGGATGTGTTAAGTGACCTTATTGTGGTCATGATTTCACAAAATACACATGTATCAAATCATCACATTGTACACTTTAAATTTACACAGTGTTATATGTCAATTATACCTCAATAAATTTGGAAGTAAAGAACTCTATAGTAGGTAGTCCATGGGTCTCTCAGCCCCAAGGACCACTTTTCCCCTTAGGATGGAACAGAACCTACTTTTCAGTGGGAATTTGAGAACTTAGATTTTCTCCCTTTTTACTCAGGAAGCAAAAATATTGAAGAATACTGTAAATGTTGGAAACAACAGCATTGAAGTGTGAGTCTCTTGTCCTGTACAGCAGACTTTTGTGACCCTGACCACCCACTGTTGTCCATGCTACAGTTCCAGAATCACAGCCCAGGAAGCATTCTGGACAATTGTATTACCTTTCCACTAGGCAGAATGTTTTATCTTTGACTGTCTTGCTGCCCCAGTAATGTGGACTAGACTAGACTCTCTTCACCTCTCTGCAGAAAAAGGCACTGGGAACCTTGTAGCTCCATTAATAATTTATCCTCATCCTATTTCTCTCCCACTCCTTTCCTCACTGCTGCCAACATACACTGAAAATTTTCTCCATGATGTTACTTATGCTATTTCCTCCCCCAGAGATGCACTCCCTCCTCCTCACTGCCTCTTCAAATTCTACTCGTCTTTCAATACCCAGCTCAACTTCTGCCTCACTAATTAGGCCTCTTCTGCCAGTGCTAGCACACGTTCACACATTGCTCTTAATTTCTTCAGAGTTGACATGATAGTGTAAGTCAGTCATTAAGTCAAGTGTTCATTTTTTAAGAACATTCCTATATGTTATTAGTGGTAACATTTTATGTATAAACACAATTCTGGAGTTTGGGGCATGAGCTAATATATCTGGAAGGGAACTTTATATTCGATACTTCTTTCATATTTCCTACAACACTTTTCACAGATTCTCTAAACATATAAAGACTTTCACCTCCCTGAAAGTGAAAGTTGCTCAGTCATGTCTGACTCTTTGTGACCCCATGGACTATACAGTCCTTGGAATTCTCCAGGCCAGAATATTGAAGTGGGTAGCCATTCCCTTCTCCAGGGGATCTTCACCCAGGTCTCCTGTACTGTGGGCAGATTCTTTACCAGCTGAGCCACCAGGGTAGTCCAAGAATACTATCCCTTCACCAGTGGATCTTCCCAACCCAGGAATCGAATCTGGGTCTCCTGCATTGCAGGTGGATTCTTTACCAGCTGAGCTACTAATAGTCAGATTATCTTTGTCCAGTACCTATTAATCTTTGTCTCCTATAAGATTTCTTCGCCTAATATATATCTAATATTCATTTATCTCTAATTTTTAAAAAGATGAAAAGCATAAGAGAAGAGGTACTATCACATTCAAGATAAAAGAAAAAATATAAAAGAAAATCAAGTTGCAAACATTCTCTTACTGAGGATGGTGACCACAGCCATGAAATTAAAAGACACTTGTTCTTTGGAAGAAAAGCTATGACAAACTTAGACAACATATTAAAAAGCAGAGATATCACTTTGCAGACAAAGGTCCATATAATCAAAGGTATGGTTTTTCCAGTAGTCATGTATGGATATGAGAGGTAGACTATAAAGAAAGTTGAATGCCAAAAAATTGATGCTTTTGAACTGTGATGTTGGAGAAGACTCTTGAGAGTTGCTTGAAATGCAAGGAGATCAAACCAGTCAATCCTAAAGGAAATCAGTCCTGAATATTCATTGGAAGGACTGATGCTAAAGTTGAAATTCCAATACTTTGGCTACCTGATGCAAAGAGGCGACTCATTAGAAAAAAACCCTGATGCTGGAAAGATTGAGGGCAAGAGGAAAAGAGGATGGCACAGGATGAGATGGTTGGATGGCAATACCGACTCAATGGACATGAGTTTGAGCAAACTCTGGGAGATAGTGAAGGACAGGGAAGCCTGGCGCATTGCAGTCCATGGGGTTGCAGAGAGTCAGATATGGTTTAGCAACTGAACAACAGCAAACTCATTTTCTTTCCAATTTTTAAAAAGAGGGAAAGTATAAGAGAAGAGCTAATATTATATGTAAGACAAAATAATTAAAAAAAATAAAAGAAAAACATTCCTTATTACTTCTTGGCCAGCAAAACTGATTCTAGACCAGACTTACCGGTCATGCTATTGAACCCTAACCAGAGCAGAACCTGCTGTTCCGATTATGCTTGGCTCAGCAAGTGAGATAAAAAGTCATGAATTAGCATCTATTGGGAACTTTCCAGACTCTAAATATTCTATGTGTATTTACTTCTTCAAGCAACCATCCAATGAAGAGAATTTAATTCCCATTTTACAGACAAGGAAAGAGAGACTCAGGTGTAAGTTGCTCTTATTTGCAGTAAGTATATTGTAGAGCTAGAATTCAAAACCTGCTCTGGTTTTATTCCAGTCTCCACATTCATAATTATACTATGTGCTCTCTCTTTCTCTGGGCTGGCTGAGGGCTTGACTAGATGGATTTACTTCCTGTATCTAATCAGGGCTAGGAAAAGCAAGATCTTAACACAGTTATGTGATGCCAATGTATTTATTAATACCACTACTTTAATACAGAAGAAAAAGCTACTGTTCTTGAGGCATCACATATGGCATAAAAATTATCGACTTAGAAGTCAGATAAGCTGGTTCACTAACTCTGCCACTAATTAACTGTGTGATTGTAGGCAAGTCATTTAACCTCCTTTAGCCTCAGAATATTTTTTCCCATCTGAAAAATGAGGGAAATGAACTAGGTTATCTGTATTCTAATATTCTATGATTTGAATATCAAAATTATTACTCTAAAATAAAAGAGACAGTTGCATAAGGTTCTGCAATTAAACCAAAGAAAAAATCTGGCTCAATAGATTTAAATATATGTGTTAAGCTAAATTTAGTGTTCCAGCACTCACAGAAAATTTTGTCTTGCAAGTTAATACAGAAATCGGTGTGAATGGTAAAGTTTTCCTATCTTAAAGAGGAAAATATCTCATTATCCTATCACCAAAACAAAGCCCGCAGTGAGAAAGGCCAGAAATGTTATAGGAATCCACATTCACAACTTGAGTAAATGAGGCCATGGTATAGAAAGTAGAGTAACTCCACCTGTCTCAGAAGTTTGAGCTGATACTGCATCATGAGGTTATAATACTCACTCTAGTGTTTCAGCCTTCTTCAGCCTTCCAATAGAAGAAAAGCATTTTGTCTAAACCTCTCTGTGTTTATTCTGGTTGTTTATTTACACTTATTGTATCTGAACATTTAGACTCTTGGGGAACAAGTTCTTTAGGAAAAAAAAGTAATTTATAGCCAGATTTATAGTCAGATGTCTTAAAATATGATTAAATGTGACTTCTTTTGTAGTGTGATACCACAGTAAACCTAAATCACATGGCTTTCTCAGTGGTAAAAATATTAAGCCACAATGTTTTGTTAACTGCTGACCTAATATTTGATGGGGATGAAATGAAGACTGAGGTTCCACAGACAAGAAGAATAACTTCGTCTGCATTTCATTCATGGTTCATTAGAAGCTGGTATAACTACTCAATACCTTTCATTTTTAAGAATCTGAGGTTGAAATTTGTGATGACAGAAGACATTAATTGGACAATTTCATAAAATGTGAATACTACCTGACATACAAAGGCATATGGAAAGGGAGCCCAGCAGACTTATTTAAATATAAGTTTTAGATATGTTTAAGGGTGACGTGTTAATCATTGTTATGTGTATGCATGAATATAAGAGTAAAAGAGAAAAGGAAGAAGGAGGAGAGGAAAAAGGAGAAGGAACCACAAAAATACCATCTACTAGATTTTGTTGCAAAGCATGTTCAATATCAGATTCAGCTTTGGGGCTGTGGCAGATAATTTTTTTTAATCCCATAGTCAATTACTCGACTTCTTTCTAATATATTTGTTCCCTAAAATTTTCCTAGGCTCAGGAAATAATTACAATAGGTCTAAGCCAGTTGCACCAATCCAGTTCCCCTTTCCCAGTGAATGGACTAGTTGGGGACATATGATGCAATTCTGACTAATAGAATACACAAGAGAGTCTGCTGGGAGCTTCAAGGAAAGATTTTCCTCCTCTAGAATCTCCCAGCAAGCTTAGATCTATCATGATTCATTTCCTGGTACTGGGCATATTTTAGCTTTAGCAAAATTCAGACTTTTGTCTCCATGTGTTCCTTTCTGCATTGAACATTCTCATATAAGGACATGCTGCTTAGAGCTATTTCAGTCACCTAGTGACCACAAGGGAAGGACAAAAAAGAATTCCAGAGATGCCTTCCCAGTGCCCTGACATCATTTGTTCTGTTGAATTAATCCTACCATCAACTTCCTCAGGATTTCCCCTTTAGAGAACACTAAATGTTCTTATGGTCGAAACCACTGTTAATCTGTTTTTCTGTTACTTGTGCCATGCATGCATGCTAAGTCACCCCAGTTGTGTGCAGGTCTCTATAACCCCATGGACTGTAGCCCACCAGACTCCTCTGTCCATGGGGATTCTCCAGGCAAGACTACTGGAGTGGGTTGCCATGCTCTTCTCCAGGGGATCTTTTTGACCCAGAGATTGAACCCAAGTCTCTTATGTCTTCTGCACTGGCCGGCAGGTTCTTTACCACTAGCGTAACCTGGGAAGCTCATTTGTGCCATAAACATCCTCAGTCATACAGAAACCTATCCAGACACAGACACTGGAACCACTTCTAAATAGTTGAAATAAAGTCAAACATCCAGAGTCTTATATTGGAGAACACATAAACTTCCAAATCTGGCTCTGTTTCCTAACATCTCAAACTTCAGTTCAGCCATTCAGTCGTGTCCAACTCTTTACGATTCCATGGACTGCAGCATGCTAGGCCTCCCTGTCCATCACCAAGTCCCACAGTTTACTCAAACTCATGTCCATTAAGTCGGTGATGCCATGCAACCATCTCATCCTCTGTCGTCCCCTTCTCCTTCTGCCTTCAATCTTTCCCAGCATCAGGGTCTTTTCTAATGAGTTAGTTATTCACATCAGGTGGCTAAAGTATTGGAATTTCAGCTTCAGCATCAGTCCTTCCAATGGATATTCAGGACTGATTACCTTTAGCATCCTAAAGGACTGGTTGGATCTCCTTGATGCAACTCTCAAGAGTCTACCCATACTCTTCAAGAGTCTTCTCCAAGAGTCTTCTTCAACATCACAGTTCAAAAACATCAGTTCTTCAGTGCTCAGCATTCTTCATAGTCCAACTCTCACATCCATACATGACTACTGGAAAAACCATAGCTTTGACTAGACAGACCTTTGTTGGCAAAGTAATGTCTCTGCTTTTTAATATGCTCTCTAGTTTGGTCATAACTTTTCTTCCAAGGAGCAAACATCTTTTAATTTCATGGCTGCAATCACCATCTGCAGTGATTTTGGAGCCCCCCAAAATAAAGCCTGTCACTGTTTCCCCATTACCATGAAGTGATGGGACCAGATGCCATGATCTTCGTTTTCTGAATGTTGAGCTTTAAGCCAACTTTTTCACTCTCTTCTTTCATTTTCATCAAGAGCATCTTTAGTTCTTCTTCACTTTCTGCCATAAGGGTGGTGTCATCTGCAGATTTGAGGTTATCAATATTTCTCCCAGCAATCTTGATCCCAGCTTGTGCTTCATCCATCCTACCATTTCACATGATGTACTCTACATATAAGTTAAATAAGCAGGGTGACAATATACAACCTCGACGTACTTTTTTCCCTATTTGGAACCAGCCTGTTGTTCCATGTACAGTTCTGTTGCTTCCTGACCTGCATACAGATTTCTCAAGATATCTCAAACTTCAAGTTGGCCTTAAAGTGTTCCTACTCTTTCTTTTTTTCCCCTCATTTTTGATCATGTCATCCTCTTATCTTTCCAGACCTCCCCAAGTACTGATCACACATGGTGGCACTTGACTATACAGAGAGGTGTGTTTTTATTTCTGTCTTTAAAATCTATGTCATGTTTCCAAAAAGACTGTGGACACTTTGAGGGCAATGTTTGGCTTTTATACCCAACACAGCATCTAGTTAGGAGAGTAAAGTTTCTACTTGTTGAATTGACTTACAGTCCTTTTCTCTGTCTTATTCATGCCACAGATGCTGAAACTCAATTTTTTCCTTCAAGATGGCTGCTACTGGGAACATGATCTTTTCCATCAGGTACTAGAGGGAGAGTCTTCTGCTCCATTTCCCATTCCCCTTTATGTAAATAGATGTTAAATAAATAAGAGCATCACGACTGAAAGTATTTTTATTGTCTCAGGTCTCTGATTTTCCAAAGTGAATCTGTCATTTTTGTACCTCATGTCATTTTTTTATATAACAGCCCAAGCAGCTTGAGAAAGTCATCAAAGAAGAGGTATATCAGTGGATATTTTTGTGATCCAAACAATGGTAGAGCAACAATGCCAAGTCAATTTAAAAGTCTTGAATAAACTCAGTGTTATTATTATAAAAATAATAGCAGAGCCCTGAGGATTATGAAGACATTATTTTGAGTAGTTGTTTGTACTTTTCCTTGGCATTAGGCCATAGGTTAATTAAGCAATCATCCAGGTAAAAATAAGTAAAATAAGAAATACAGCTTCTACAGACCACAACACTCAAGAGTTAAACAAAATATGAAGTCAGAATTGAGCATTTAGTGTCCTGGTTGACTCATACAAATTTTATTTCCTTTAAAACATTCAATTTTTACAACAACATAGTGAAAGAAAGTGTTTGTTGCTTGGTTATGTATGACCTCTTTGCAACCCCATGGACTATAGCCTGCTAGGTTCCTCTGTCCATGGGATTTTCCAGGCAAAAATATTGGAGTTGCCATACCCTTCTCCAGGGGATCTATCTTCCCAACCCAGAGATTGAACCTGGGTCTCCTGCATTGCAGGCAGATTCTTTACCAGCTGAGCCACCAGGGTATCCGGGTTTTACAACTATAGAGATGACCCAAATCTATATTTTCAATTGAAACACTGAATTCCTGGCTTCCCACTTAAGTACATCTTCTGGTTTTCTGTTTCTATTACTATAAATCAAGTACAAGTTTCTCCTCCAAATCATCAGCAAACTCAAGTGGACTCATTTGAAAAATGATGTATCATCCTCACCAATAGATGGTTTGAGTCCATGACTTCTAAAGGCCTTCATTTTACTTGTGATTCTTTCCTATCCATTCCATTCCTTTCACTGTGGTCATTATATTTTATGTGAAAGAGTCAAAGATAATGTCTTTCTTTGAGCAATTCTTATCCGGGTTTTACAACTATAGAGATGACCCAAATCTATATTTTCAATTGAAACACTGAATTCCTGGCTTCCCACTTAAGTACATCTTCTGGTTTTCTGTTTCTATTACTATAAATCAAGTACAAGTTTCTCCTCCAAATCATCAGCAAACTCAAGTGGACTCATTTGAAAAATGATGTATCATCCTCACCAATAGATGGTTTGAGTCCATGACTTCTAAAGGCCTTCATTTTACTTGTGATTCTTTCCTATCCATTCCATTCCTTTCACTGTGGTCATTATATTTTATGTGAAAGAGTCAAAGATAATGTCTTTCTTTGAGCAATTCTAAAATGAATGTCAGGAAAAACAGGCAATTAGAATTTTAGCACCTGCACAATTCAATTCCAAAGCACTTTAAACAACAGTCCTAAATTCACTATACAAAAGCAAATGTTTATCTTAAATATGGTTTAATCCTCTTTTCCAGGAAGCTTACATAACAAAAAATACAGCTGGAGGCTATAGTGACCCATTTATAACCATACTTGGATTTGTTACCAGGGAACCTGTCAAAATCAGCTTAGTTTGTTTGAATGGCTCATTCTGGCTCTCTGTGCCTTTCTTCTCATTTGATTTTAGGAGCTCAAACTGGTTTAGTGATGCCAGCTAGGGGAAATGGTTTTCTTTGACTTTGCCAACTCGGCAGGACTAGAATAAATGGAATAAATGGCTATCCACATATTGCAGTGTTTCAGGGGTTGTTCATTTGTTTCTTCCTCTCCACAGTGTTCTCTTTATCAGGAGGGATGGGTTTAGATTTTCTCCCCAAACTTGTCACTCTGGGATAAAACAAATCATATCATAGGCTACATATGACATGCAAATAGGGCTTCCTTAATGGCTCAGACAGTAAACAACCTGCCTGCAATGCAGGAGACCCAGGTTTGATCCCTGGGTTGGGAAGATCCCCTGGAAGGTAACGCTACCGACTCCAGTGTTCCTGCTGGAGAATTCCCATGGACAGAGGAGCCTGGTGGGCTACAGACCATGGGATTGCAAAGAGTCAAACGTGACTTTTATCTTTCTTTTAGGGAATAAGTCAACATGCTAGACTGATTATATGTGACTAGCAGAAAGGAAAAAAGGGCAAATTAGTGTAAAATAATCAAATGCCAGTAACCAAGCAAATGTAAGTAGCCACATTTTGCTCCCTGCTTAGATGGAGGAAAGGGTGGAGTCAAATTAGCCCTGGCAAATAGTGCTCTCATCTTTGTTCTTCAGAATTGGTATCCTTACACTCCTTGCTCATGATTCATTCTCTTATTTATTAAACAGGGCCTCCAGTGACAACCTGCTATATTAGTTTTCTATTGCTGGCTATAAATTATCACAAATTTATAGGCTAAAAACAACTTTCATTTTATAGCCCCATTCGGTATGTCAGAGGTTCAGGCAGATTTGACCAGGTTCCCTATTCTGGGTCTCACAAGGCTGAAATCAAGGTGTATTGACCAGAATGGGCTCTTTCCTAAGATGTATGGGGAAAAACTCACCTCCAGACTCATTTAGGTTGTTGACAGAATCCAATCCTTGTGGTTGTGGACTAAAGTTTCCATTTTCTCGAAGACTCACATGGGATGGTGATCCTCTCACGTTCTCCTCTCCATTTCAAAATGAGCAGCAACATGTACTTGTAACCTCTGGCTTCCTCTTCAGCTATCAGCTTGAAAAGAGCCTGTTTATAAAAGGAGACATCATGCTATTAGGTTAGAAACATCCATATAATCTCCCTTTTGCTATATAATTTTCAAAGCATACAAATTTGTACATCCTACATGAGCCAGAGGGCAACATCAGGAAACTCTCATATATTGCTAATGAGAATGCTATAGAATATGGTAGCTTTGGAAAACCAAGTGACTGGAAAAACTTGGTGGTTTCCTACAAAACCAAACATAAACTTAATCATTTGATTCAGAAGTCACATCCCTAGGTATTTACTCCCTGATTTGAAACCTTATATCCAGAGAAAACCTCTACATGAATGTTTCCAGCAGATTTATTAGTAATTACCAAATTCTGATAGAAACCAAGCTGTGCTCCAATAGGTAAATGATAAGCAAAATGTGGTATACCCATACAATGGAATTCTACTTAGTGATAAGCAAGAATGTACTATCAATCCACACAACAATATGAATGGTCATTAAATGTATATTGCCAAGTGAAAGAAGCCTGTCTGAAGAGGCTTCATACTGTTTAATTTCATTTACATGACATTCTGGACAGTGAACACATCAGTGGTCCTCAGGGGTTTATGCAGGAATGACAGTCAATAACATGGAAAAACTATTCTGAATAGTTCTTTAATGGTAGATATATGACACTATGCATTTGTCAAAACCCATAGAACTTTACAACACAAAAAGTGAACCTTAATGTAGACAAATCTTAAAAAGAATTTAAGAGGGTAGGAATACAAGAAAGGACTCACACTCTGATCAGAGAATCTAACTGTATTACGAATATGATATAACCTCACTGAAGGGGGGGTCAAAGTGCTGACCTAAGTTACTTTGAAAATGAGTAAAGTATGTAAGACTAAAAGCAAGGTGGGGGGCGGTCCTAAGATGGTGGAGGAATAGGACAGGGAGACCACTTTCTCCTCCACAAATTCATTGAAAGAACATTTGAATGCTGAGCAAATTCCACAAAACAACTTCTGAACACTGGCAGAGGACACCAGGCACCCAGATAGGCAGCCTATTGTCTTCGAATGGAGGTAGGAAAAAATATAAAAGATAAAAAGAGAGACAAAGAGTTAGGGACAGAGACTCTTCGTGGGAGGGAGTTGTAAAAGAGGAGAAGTTTCCAAACATCAGGAAACCCTCTTACTGGCGGGTCTGTGGGGAGTTTTGGAATCTCAGAGGGCAATATAAATGGGAGGAAAAATAAATAAATAAAACCCACAGATTATATGCCTAATGGTAACTCCATTATTGGAGTAGTAGCCCAGACTCTGCCCAGTCTGGGCGGAGAAGTAGCCCAGAAGCTTGCATCTGCCACCAGCAAGTGGGGGCTGAACAGGGAGGCATGAGCTGCATTGCTTAGGGTAAGGACCAGGCCTGAATGCCCAGAGGGCAATCTGAGGGAGCTAAGGTGAGATAGCAATCCAACTGTGGGATAGCCAGAGAGAGAAAAGAAAAAGAGAGAGAAACAGAGAAATTTCCCACAAAAAGCCTAAGCTTGCATCTGCCACCAGCAAGTGGGGGCTGAACAGGGAGGCATGAGCTGCATTGCTTAGGGTAAGGACCAGGCCTGAATGCCCAGAGGGCAATCTGAGGGAGCTAAGGTGAGATAGCAATCCAACTGTGGGATAGCCAGAGAGAGAAAAGAAAAAGAGAGAGAAACAGAGAAATTTCCCACAAAAAGCCCTAACCTAAGGCACTACCAGGCCACTCACAGAACAAAGGACTGAGCGAATGCCAGAGGAGAGCTAGCCTCCAGCAGACCAGCCCAACCCCACCAGAGGCACAGAGGCACGGAGGCAGGCAGGCAACAGCCAGAGTCGGAAAGCGGAAAGCGTCAATCTCGGCCCCAGAGACGGCATCCTCTACCAAACTGTGAGCAGGCTCCCAGTTGCTAACCAAGTCTTCATGGGGTCCTAGAGGGTTGACATCCGCCAGGAGGGTCACAGCCAGAGATTAGCTCCCCAGAAGAGACACACAGCACACCTGAGGTGGCACTCCTGCTGCACACCCAGGAAACCTAGCAGCTGGGACCAGGGAGGTGATAAGACGCACTGCACCTGGGGAGTGTGTGCTCACCAAGCACCTGGTCACCTAAGCTGCTTGGACGTGGAAAGGGCACAAAACGCAGGCCCAACCGAGTCGGTACCTTTGTGGAGTACCCAAAAACCTAAACCTGAGCGGCTTAGACCTGGGAAGTGCACAAAACCCAGGGCCCACTTTAGACAGTCCCCCTGCAGAGCAACCTGGAGCCTGAGCAGTGTAGACTGGGAAAGCTCACACATCATGAGCGGGGGCAAACCCAGTGTGGCTGAGACACTGTGAGCACTCCCCACACACGACCACCTTTGACCCCTTGTGTCAGGGTGAAAATTAGACACCAAAGAGACCTGCAAACAGAAGAAGCCAAAATAAACAGAGGGAACTGCTTTGGAAGTGACAGTGTAACAGATTAAAACTTTGTAGTTAGCACCGACTACATTGGAAGGGGCCTATAGATCTTGAGAAGTATAAGCTGGAACAAGGAACTATCTGAAACTGAACTGATCCCACACTGCCCACAACAGCTCCAGAGAAATTCCTAGATATATTTTTATTATTATCATTTTTAAATTTTTTAAAAAATTTTAAGTCCTCTATTAATCCTTTAATTTTCATTTTATAACCTACTATTACCTTGCAAAAGAAAGACTATTTTTAAAGCAAACTTCATATTTTTTTATAATTTTTGTGATTTTGTTTTCTTTTCTTAATACTGTATTTTTGAGAGTCCAACCTCTACTCTAGATTTTTAATCTTTGCTTTTGGGTATTTCTTATCAATTTTGTACCTTAAGAATGAAATCTTCAGTATCCATTTTTACTTAGGATTGTGATTACTGGCTTGATTGCCCTCTCTGCCTTCTGACTCTTTTTCTCCCCTAGGTCACCTCTATCTCCTCCCTCCCCCTTTTCTTCTCTACCCAACTCTGTGAATCTCTTTGGGTATTCCAGGCTGTGGAGAACACTTAGGGAACTGATTACTGGCTAGATCTGTCTCTCTCCTTTTGACCACCTCTCCCTCACTTCTTCTCCTGGTCACCTCTATCTCTACCTCACCCTTCTTTTCTCTCTGCAACTTCATGAACCTTTCTGGGTGTTTCAGGCTGTGGAGAGCACATAAGGATTTGATTACTGGCTAGATTGCTCTTGCCCCTTTTGATTCCCCCTCTTCTCCTCCTGGTCACCCCTATCTCCCTCCTTCCTCTTCTCTTCTCCATGTAACTCAGCAAACCTTTCTGGGTGAGGACTCAAACAGATGGAGAAATATACCATGTTCATGGATTGGAAGGATCAATATAGTGAAAATGAGTATAGTACCCAAAGCAATCTATAGATTCAATGCAATCTGTATCAAGCTACCAATGGTATTTTTCAGAGAACTAGAAGAAATAATTTCACAATTTGTATGGAAAAAAAAAAAAAAAAAAAAAACATCGAATAGCTAAAGCAATCTTGAGAAAGAAGAATGGAACTGGAGGAATCAACCTGCCTGACTTCAGAGTATACTGCAAACCTACAGTCATCAAGACAGTATGATACTGGCACAAAGACAGAAATATAGACCACTGGAACAAAATAGAAAGCCCAGAGATAAATTTACACACCTATGGACACTTTATCTTTGACAAAGGAGGGAAGACTATACAATGGAGAAGAGACAATCTCTTTAACAAGTGGTGCTGGGAAAACTGATAAACCACTTGTAAAAGAATGAAACTAGTACACTTTCTAACACTATACACAAAAGTAATCAAAATGGATTAAAGATCTAAACATTTAAGACCACAAACTATAAAACTCCTAGAGGAAAACAGGTGAAACACTCTCTGACATAAACCACAGCAGGATCCTCTATGACCCACCTCCCAGAGTAATGGAAATAAAAGCAAAAATTTAAAAATGGGACCTAATTAAACTTAAAAGCTTTTGCACAACGAAGGAAACTATAAGTAACATGAAAAGACAGCCTGAAGAATGAGAGAAAATAATAGCAACCGAAGCAATGGACAAAGAATTAGTCTCAAAAATATACAAGCAACTCCTGCAGCTCAATTCCATAAAAATAAATGACCCAGTCAAAAAATGGGCCAAAGAACTAAACAGATATTTCTCCTAAGAAGACATATAGATAGCTAACAAATGCATGGAAAGATGCTCAACATCACTCATTATCAGAGAAATGCAAACCACAACCACAGTGAGGTACTATCTCATGCCAGTCAGAATGGCTGATATCCAAAACTCTACAAGCAATAAATGCTGAAGAGGCTGTGGAGAAAAGGGAACCCTTTTACACTGTCGGTGGGAATGCAATCTAGTATAGTCACTATGGAGTACAGTATGGAGATTCCTTAAAAAGTAGAAATAGAATTGCCATATGACCTAGCAATCCCACTGCTGGGCATATATACCAAGAAAACCAGAACTGAAAGAGACACGTGTACCCCAATGCTCATCACAGCAGTGTTTATAATAGCCAGGATATGGAAGCAACCTAGATGCCCATCGGCAGACAAATGGATAAGAAAGCTGTGGTACATATACACAATTAATTTTAATTATACACATTAAAAAGAATGCATTTGAATCAGTTCTAATGAGGTGGATGATACCGGGGCCTATTATACAGAGTGAAGTAAGCCAGAAAGAAAAACACCAATACAGTATGCTAATGCATATATATGGAATTTAGAAAGATGGTAACGATGACCCCGTATAAGAGATAGCAAAAGAGACACAGATGTATACAACAGTCTTTTGGACTCTGTGGGAAAAGGTAAGAATGGGATGATTTGAGAGAATAGCATTGAAGCATGTATATTATCATATGTGAAACAGATCACCAGTCCAGGATCAATGCATGAGACAGGGTGCTAAGGGTTGGTGCACTGGGCTGACCCTGAGGGATGTGATGGGGAAGGAGGTGGGAGGGGGGTTCAGGATGGGGAATACATGTACACCCATGGCTGATCCATGTCAATGTATGGCAAAAGCAACTACAATACTGTAATTAGCCTCCAATTAAAATTATTAAAAAAAAAAAGCAAGGGAATTATATATGACCACTGTACTCTACTCAGTATAGCTTTATCCCCTGTGAGTAAAGACTAGCAATTCTGATGGTGTTATACTGCAGATTGAATGATTAGGTAAATTGACGGTGGGTAGCAAGAACTAGGTTCTTCACTGTTGTAGTAGTTTCCAGATAAGCAATAAGAGGAGGCTCGAATGATGTATGTGGTAATGAACTAGAGTTAGAGACATCGATATGAAATCACATGTAGTTTAATATAGATAAAGAAGAGTACACATAGAAATATTTATACTTATGTGTATATATACAGCATGGTGTACACACATTTATTTCCTTGCAATGGTAGCAAAGAGGACCTATAAGCAATTAACCCCAGTAGCAACGAGCATAGCTAGCGTCAAGACTTTGGTTTCTGTGGAAGTAAGTAAAGACCAACCAAATGAGAGCTGGCAGAGGTTATTTATTCAGAGCATGCTAGGGAGTCAACCCCATCACTTGCCTTTTGGCAGAGGCTCAAAGGCGGGCAGAGGAGTAGGAATGATATATAGTAGAAAAAGGGAAAGCTTCAGCTGTGCCCTAACTGGAGGCTGTTGTCATGGGGAAGATATATGCAGGCAACCTAACCAGAAGTATATGTGATTAGTTAAGTATGCATAACCACAGTTGGTTCTCTCTGGATGTTTCTAAGCTGGAAACCTGGAAAAAAATTACAGAAGTTGTCAGTTATTAACCAAGCCCTGGCCATTTTTCAGCCCATCTTTACAGGGGTTATGGCTTCCTGAGCTGGTTTCTAGAGATAGTGGTCTGACTTCCTACAAGTCTAACTTGTAGATAGGCTTGCTTCTGGGCTGGTTACTATAGATAATGCATTGTTTTGAGGGGCTGCTTGGGACAGGTCAGAGTTTCATTTTTATATATGGTGTGATATCATCTCTTGGTATACGCTTAGTTGCTCAGTCATGTCCAACTCTGCA